>JAOSBO010074613.1:17770-27790 GCA_027563915.1 Erythroxylum rotundifolium | reverse complement strand
TCTGCACACTTAACACACTTATCAAAACGTTCATTTGTTTCTAACATTATTATTATTTGATTGTCATCAAAATTGATTATTGTATAGTCCTCTTGAATTAACAAGTAACAGGTTTACTCATTAGCCCGTAACTTCTAATGAATCTTCGGTAATAACCATATAAACCAAAAAATCCTCTAAGTTGTTTAATATTTTATGGTTGCCACCTAGCTGCTATTGCCTGAACTTTCTTTGGGTATGTCAAAACACCATAACCACTGATGATATGTCCTAGATATTCTACTTAGGAAACCTCAAAAGAACATTTAGAGAGTTTCACATATAATTCCTGCTCTTATAGAGAGTTTTACATACAATTGTTGCTCTTGTAAAGTCTCTAATACCAATTAGAGATGGTCTAAATGCAATTCAAAAGAGGTACTATATGTCAAAATATCATAAAAAACATAAGTACTAACCTTCACAAATATTTCTTAAAGATTTGACTAATTAAGCTTTGGAAAGTAGCTGGGGCATTCATTAGCCCAAAAGGCATTACGAGAAATTATAAGGTCCTTGATGGGCAAAAAGTTGCTTTGTAAACATCTTCTTCATGCACGCGTATTTAATGGTAACTCGCTCTGAGATCCAACTTGCGGAAAAATTATGTGCCATTTAACTCATCAAATAATTCTTCCACCAAAGGAATAGGAAATTTGACTTCTATGGTACATTTTGATTTAGTGATCTCTAATCAACACAAATCACCATAATACATCCTCCTTCAAAATCACTAGAGCTTGAGAAAGGGTTGATGCTTTGTCTAATGATTCCTTATTTCAACATACCATCCACTAGTTCTTCCAAATTGCATTTCTACACTCCGGAGTATCTATAAGGCTTAAGATTTAGAGCTTCTACTCCCTTCTTTAATGGTATTAGATGATCATAACATCTAGATGGAGGTAATCCTCTTGGTTTTTCAAAAAAAACACTAAATTGTTTTAATAACTTCTGTAGTTGCTTATGGAATTCATCAAGTTGATTTGTTACATTTGCTTCCATCAGTGAGTATCTCAATTCCATCTATTGATCATCTTCTCCCTTAATATAATCTATACACTACCATAAAACAACAAATAACATCTTTATCACTCCACACCCTTCTTAATTTCTTCTTAGGAAACTTTACCAAGCTTCTGTGTCCATCACTCACTAATTCCATCTCTTCACCTTTCCAACATAATTTCATGGTTCCATTTTGATAATTAAACACAATGTTGTTCAACGTAGACAACCACTAGACCACTAACATCATATTAGTACCTCCTATATCAATCGCCAAAGCTTCCAAGCAAAATTCTCTGCCTCCCATATGTCGCCTTAAGTTTCTACGCACCTGGATGTAACTCAAGTTTATTCCTCCTTCTACTATAATAGACAACTCCTTCACCACTTCTAACTCTATTCCCATTCTAAATATTATTCTTTTATTTACAAAGTTATGTGTACTTCCCTCATCCCAAGTTTATTCCTCCTTCTACTATAATAGACAACTCCTTCACCACTTCTAACTCTATTCCCATTCTAAATATTATTCTTTTATTTACAAAGTTATGTGTACTTCCCTCATCCACCAATATATGAACTATGTTTCCATCTATCATACCTTGCATCTTCATCTATTGATAATTAGTTATAACCACACCAAAGATGGTTTGCAAGAATATACTTAGTAACTCTTCTTCTTCATCTTCATTAGGTTCCCCATTCTCCACCTCATCTTCTTCCACATATTTTCTTCACACCAGAAGCCTAATCTTTTAGCTTGGTGTTCATCTAATTCCTTACTCAAAGTAGTCTTGCTCCATTTCAACTCCTTATCTCCCTCATAATTTCCACACACAAGAGTAGGTAATAGGCCATATGAGGATTTTATCTCATTCAACGAGTTTCTAGTATAATTTGACCCTCTCTGCTGGAACCTTCTCATCATTCCATAATGCACCGCCACCATTTCATACTTTCTAAGAAAATAGTGTGCTTGTTGAAAAGTCCTCAGGTTCTATAACTTCATTGGTATTTAATCTCTACCTTAAACTCTTTCATAAACATACTAACCAAATAAGGTTCCAGCATCACTAGCTTTGGTAATAACATATGAAACTTAGTGCAATATTTATTCGTAGATCCTCTCTGCCTCAATTCTTTTAATTCCCCCCACCGAGCTAAGTCTTCAAAAGCTTATTCTCCAAACCTTTGTTCCA
Organism: Erythroxylum rotundifolium; assembly: GCA_027563915.1. Classification (NCBI taxonomy): domain Eukaryota; kingdom Viridiplantae; phylum Streptophyta; class Magnoliopsida; order Malpighiales; family Erythroxylaceae; genus Erythroxylum; species Erythroxylum rotundifolium. The sequence goes on along the minus strand of JAOSBO010074613.1, from coordinate 25,544 downwards.
ATGCCAATACATCCCAACTAAGAGGATCTTAAATTAATCTATTCCTTACATATAACTCATGGCAAGCCAATGCTTCACCCTCCAAATACATTGTAGCCAATCCCACCATCAACTCTACTGGTGTTTGATCCAACATAAAAAATTGATCATACTTAAACACCTAAGCTAGAAATTTTTCTCCCTTAAAAACTGACAATTCAATCTTGCTACACCATGTAGGAACGGTGTCAACATTTCTGTAGTAACCATTCCCATTTCTAGTTTCTGGAACCCTCTGGTCAGCATTTCTGTGTACACCATTGCCAACACGATATTTCTGATACAGCCAAGTAATCCACTCTTTCAACTCTTAATTACTTCGTTCATGCTATAACTCCAACTATTACATCTAATTTTATAGGCCTTCCTCCATTCAGCTCCATTCTTGACCTCTGGTCCCTTTTGCCATGTCGTAGCATCTGCTGTAGTCTAGAATCTTACTCTAATACTAATTTATGCTACAAATATTTGTAGAGTATCTAATTTAAACACCAAAGAGAAGAGATAGAAAAGAGATAATGAAGAGAAAGAAAACTGAAGAAGCAATAAAGAAAGAAGAACTTAAAGAGAAATTCAATTATCTATTATTCGTTTTTCTCTCCACCAACACTGGTGATAGTTGTGAATTGCATGATGTTTTAGGGTTTAATTTGTCATGTATTTAGTGTGAATTTGAGTGGTAAGTGTGCATTTAGGGTTTAATTATGTTAGTTTATGTATTTAAGTGCTTTTATGGGTTAGTATAAGTCTTTGAGCTTAAATGTTATCTTTTTTTAGGTACCCTGATGGGTTTGCTAGTGTTTCAGTGTAAATGGTGAAGAGCGGAGAAGATTCGAGGAATTTCAGGCCAAAGATATAGCCCACGATCATGGCACATAGGCCACGATCGTGACAGAGAGCGATTATCCAGGCCACAATCGTGCATATAGGGCCACGATCGTGACAGAAAGGTTTAGGTGTTGGACACGATCGTGGCAGTTAGGGCCACAATTATGGCCTGCATCGGGTTGATAGAAAACTGAAGTTTCGTAAGATTTTTCAAACCATTTCGACCCTAACTTTAACCTAAAGCATCCAAATTATAAATACATCATTATGAGACAGATGCAACAGCCTTGGAGAGTCGAAAAAAGAGAGAACTCATGTTAGCCAATTCTATAAAAACCTAGAGACAAATTGAGAGATTGAGGAAGGAGGCAAAGGAAGAGAGACACGGAGAAGAAGCTTGACATGATGTACTTCCCGGAATAGGTGATTTTTCATTGTCACTGCCTCCGCAACTCTGTTCCTGGCATATTTTCAGTTTATTTTAGTTTTGTTCTTATATAGAATTGAAATAGGTGTTGAGAATAGGTTGTGTTGAATGTTAAGTTTGGTTTTATACTCACCTTTGGGTTTTGATTTTTGAGATTAATAAAGTCGATTGAATGTGTTTTATTGATTTAATTGTGATTTAATTTATGCTCTTAATAACTTGGCAGTATACTGAGAGGGTAAGCCGAGAGAAAATAATCAATTTAGGTTAACAAGAGTTAGGTGAATTGATAGGCAAAGAATTAAATCAAACTAGTAGGATCGTGTAATAAGAGATCGAGTATGGGTTCCTGGTAGGTTAATAGATAACTTAGAGCTAATTGAGGTTTTGGGTCAATTGCGAATCGAGATGTCACAATTCCATAATTTAAATTAGGGATCATCAATTAAGGTTAAGGATTATAACTCGGGAGAGAGTAGTCTACCCTAGGATCGTCTGGACCCATTAAGTCGATAATTGCACAATTGATTAGGTTTTTGTTAATTTTGAATCAAAATCCCCTTTCTCTCTCTCGATAGTTTCTAGGTTGGTTTGGGATTGGTTCGTGTGATTTGTTACCTTGTTTAGATTTCTGCAATTCAATTCTCGAAATTAATTGTTTGATTTATTTAATTAGTAGTTTATTTTATCTTGAATCATTGCAATTTTAATACGACCTTAGATTTTAGGATTAGATTAGGCTTCTTCGTGGGATTGACATCTTAGGTACTACGTAAATAGCCCATGCGGTTGTGGAATTTACCAAGGTTAATAAATAATAAAACTTAGCTTGTGTAACCTTGCGATTAAGTTTTTGGTACATTAACAACTATAATAATTACTAGTTATTGCCAATCATTACGCAACACGTTAATTATACACATCATTTTTAGTATTAACATTTTATTCAATACTACATCATTTACAATCAACCATTCCTACTTCACTCTTCATCTTATACACTCCTATCAATTGGCAATATCCCTATTCACATTGTCTTCTTTTTTTTCACACCATCTTCTTTCTTACTCTTCGGCACCACCATCTTCTTTCTTCCTCTTCACTGTTAGTCCTTCTCTATAGAGTTGCTCATAATGAAGTTAATAGTGAAGCAGAGCCAACCTTGCAATTGCTTTAAATTGTAAAGGAAATTGCAATTAAAACCTATTTCTCATTCTATCCTCTGTACAGTTGCTCATCAAGATGTTAACAGCCATTTGTGTTTTATATGTCAATTGGTTTGAGCATATAGTTCTATCATACAATGCAACTGCTAATCATGATTTAATTTGGATAGCAAGGGAATCTCGAAGGGTTATTAATGTAAGTCCCTAATTATTATCTTGCTAAGCAAGTAGCTGATTTATTTATGAGTTTATGTGTCCTCGAATTTATTTATAGCTCTAGATTGAATTTCAATAACTATTTTTTAGTCTTCATTGTTCGTCTTTCGATAAATGTACAAAGACCTTATCTCCTAATTTCTTGAGCTGTGGATGTGTCATACAAATTGTGTTAAGGGCCATTTTTAAAAAGAAATTTGAGTTATTAAATATGTTGATTTCATTACGTCACCTAATCTTAATCTTATAGAAAGGTTAAATACTCATTTCAAAGTAAGCCCTATTATGTTTAAGGTGTTTGTGTCCTAATTCTCCTTGATGAAAAGTGAAAAAGTTAAAATTTGATAATGGTATATATAATTGTATGTTTGATATGTACTTAAATATTAACTGCCCATTCTATATGTACTACAAATTTCCCAAAAGACGTTTGAACAATTAAGTTTAAGCTAAAAGCCCAAATTGGGGCTTAACCTTTTTGAGTTTGATCATTTTGGGACTAAAACTTGAAACCTGCTCAAATAAGGACTAAAATTTCACGAGTCTACTCAATTTAAGACTTTTGTGGACGAAATTTGGGACATGTTTACACGTGTCGTTACATGCAACAACATGGCATCGTTACCTTTTTTTAATTCCACATATAACAGAGTAAAAGGTTTTAAGTTTTAACCCTAAAATTTTGTAAATTTCCTAAATTCTATAAAATTCGTAAAGTGAAAAGACATAAACCTAAAAGTTACAAAAAACTCTAAAATCCCATGGTCGCTCCCTTCTCTGATGCATCTTCACCGTCGGCCATTCCGTTGCAGTCTTCATGCAAGGGTTTTCTTACCTAGTTTACCCATCAAAATTGCCACTAGATCCATGCTTTATCCTTCATTTAAGGGGTTGTGTTGCTTGGTTGATGAATCTTTATCATCCTCCGATCCACGCTCCAGTCTTCATTGAAGGGGTTGGCTTGCCTGGTTCACGCATCATCTCTTAAAACTAAGGTAAGTCCTAGAATTAAGTATGAGCCATTAGACTTAAAAGTAGTAAAACATTTGATTCTAAGAGGTTTGAGGTTAAAGTGATAGCAAAAAGAAACTGCAAAGGTTAGAGTAGTCTGAGGAAGATAGTATGAATGAGATGGGCAGTTGCAGAATGGGTAGCTGCTAAGACCAATTGCTTTTCTATTGTGCTCTAATTGGTTTGAGAGTTATACAAGATGATGCTAGTGTGATAGGTATGGTTGGTCAGATGATGGGTATGGGTGGTATTGATATTTATATTAAACATAGTGTGGATACCCTTGTTGAAGTGATTGAGGATTAATGTAATGAGGTTAATTAGGATAATGTAGTCGAAGATAGTGGTAAGGATGTTAATAATGAAGCGTTTGGAGGTAATGTAGGTAATTTAGACAATGTGCCAAATGTGGAGGATAAAAATGATGCAGATATGGAGCATGAAGATGATACAAATATGGAGGTTGAAGAGGATGAAGAGCAAGGAGATGAAGGTAATGGTCCAGATGAAGATGTTGAAGAGGATTTAGAGCAAAGAGATAAAGGTAATGTTTCGAATGAATATGTCGAAAAGGATATGCAGTTGATGTAGATGATGAAGATGAGGTAGTTTTGTCTTAATATTATGACAGTGATGAATATGGAGAACTTGTTAGTTATGTAGATGATATGATAGATGATGCTACTAGGAGGAAAAGGAAATGACCTATTTATAATGAAAATGCAGTTGAACATTACATTGAATTAAGGATGATTTTTCTTAATCATTTGCAATTTAAGCGTGCAGTGAGTTTGTTATCCATCAAAACAAAGAAGGTTGTCATATTTAACAAAAATTAGCCCAACTTTGTCCAAAGTAATTCTAGGACAGAGAACTACCTTTGGTATATATATAGAGCATTTGATAGGAAGCTACAGTCATTTCACATTAGAAAATTCAGAAACAATTATGACTATTATAGGGTATATACAAATCCTAAGATGAACACTAATATCTTATCTAACTTGTTGAAGGATAAGCTTAAAAGGGAGCCATTTTTGACAACTGGTGATATCAAATTTTACGTTGAGAATTGTTTACGTGTTGAAGTGTCCATGAATATGGTGAGAAGAGCAAAGAAAAAATAGTAAACATTGTTGTGATCAACATTAAAAAGGAGTTTAGGAAGCTTTGGTCTTAAGATGAAATGATTAGGTAGACCAATTTAGGAAGCATTGTCACATTAACAGTGTCTTCGCTAATTCCAAACATCTCCACCTGTATTTCAAAGAATGTACATATGCTTAGAAGCTATTAAACATGAGTTTAGGCATGGATGCAAGCATTTTCTTGGCGTAAATAGATGTTGGGTGAAAATCAAAACTAAGGGTGAACTTCTATCTGCTGTGGGAAGAGATGAAAACAATCAAATGTTTCCTGTTGCTTGGGCTATGGCTAAAGTTGAGTCGATAGTTAAATAGAAGTGGTTCATTGAAATGCTGAAAGAAGATTTACGTCACTTGGGCTCCGGAATTGGATGGACTATAATGACTAACCAACAAAAGGTAAAATTTTCACATAAATTTGTTTTTGTTGGACTATAATGACTAATCAACAAAAGGTAAATTTTTCACATCAAATTTGTTTTTACTTTCATTAAGAGTGTAACTGTTATAAAATATGTAGAGTTATGTTCACATGCCTATTCAAATGGTTATGTTTTCCTTTGTAGGACTTGATAGAGCCATTGTCGACTTGTGTCCAGATGCTGAGCACAGGATTTGTGATAAATGTGTTTATGTGAATTGACATGGAAAAGGACATAAAGAGGAAGAGATGAAGGGGTACTTTTGGAAAATTGCAAAATCCTTCACAGTAAAGGAATATGAAGAAAATCCGGATAAGCTCAGAGCAAAGAAGTAAAGGGCAACAAACGATATTGAGAGTTATACATTAGTTCAGCAATGGTGTCACGATTTCCATAGGGAAGATTCTATGATTGAGTTGGTTGATAATAACTTATGTGAGACATTTAATAAGACTTTGGTTAAGGTAAGAAAAATGCCAGTTTTGGGGATATTTGAGCGTATTAGAAGAGAATTGATGAAAAGAATTATAAGAAAAAGGAAAGAGGCTACCAAGTGGAAGGTAATTTATGTCCAAGAATATGGGAAGAAATTGAGAGGAGTGTCATGACGGCTCAAAATTATTTAGTGCTTCATAATGGAGAAGGAGGGTATGGGATTGATCATGCACAGAAAAGATATTTGGTGAGGCTTCAAAACAAAATATGTTCTTGGAGGAGATATACCCTCTTTGGCATTCCTTGTGCACATTTCATATGTGTTATTAAAGACAATAGGGTTAATATTGAACAGTACACTTCTAGTATGTTAAGGAAGATTGAATATGTCAAAGCATATAAGAAGGTAATTCAACCAATGCCCGGTATGAAAGACTGGCCCATTAGCAATGAAGAAACTATTAGGTCATTAGAATTCAAAAAAGGGCCTGGTAGAACTAGGAAAAAAGACATTGATAAGCCTCGAAAGAATACAAAAGTAAACAAAAAGAAAAATGTTTGCCACGTGTTTAGGAAGGGCATAATCATTATATGTAGCCACCACCATATAGAAGGACACAACAAAATAGGCTATCCTTGGAATGGTCGAGAGGTAATTTCTAAGCTATTTTGTCTATTATAGTGCATCTAAGATTCTTTTACATAGTAGTGGTAATCTTCTAGGTTTTTTTGTTCTGTCATCATTTTTATCAATGGTAGGTTCCAACCAAGTTTCAAAATTTGAACCCAGACCACTCAACTAATTTCCCTATGGAGCAAAATATAACAAACTCACAGTCAACCCCAAAGAACATATCCACAGTTGAAACTGATAGGTGTGCATTAGTCTATGTTTCTATACATAATTGGCATGTGTTTTTCGCATAATTGTTGATTATTATTGTAGTTTATGATTCATTTTGTGTTATTTCATTTAGTTTTATTTTCATTGTTGTTCTTTTATATTTGATGTGAATTTAAGGTAATAATTGACTATTTTAATGTAGGAAGGAAGATGAAACAACTTGGAGATTGAGATAGAGATCAAATAGGAGAAGAGAATTAGAGTCATTCTGTGGCAAGTTCTCATGATCGTGGGAATTGGCATGATTCCTACGATCGTGGGAATTATAAAATGAGACCTTATACGGGGCTTCATCAAACCTAGGGTTTTGGGGATATAAAAACATAATTAAGCCTCCAAGGTGAAGGAGGACAACACCCCTCTATGAAAAAGAGCTTTCTTGAGTGAAGAACACATGTTTGGAGTCTTAAGGAAGGATTGAAGTCAAGGATTATCATTAAGATTGGGGAAAATAGCTCATCAATATCAAGAATTCCATATTTTGGCACAGAAGAGAAGGAGTTCTTTTATTTAATTTTCTGTCACTTTTACTTCTTATATTCTTTGTAAAATGATTTATTTGAATGTTGATGATGTTATGGAGACCATGTTAGGCTGATTTAGTTTTAGGGGTTGCTTTTGAACTATTATGTTAAACTTCCTATTTTACTAAATTGAATGAGAGTGTCTTTGATGATTGTTGTTTTATTTCCATCTTGTAATAAATTGAGAGAGTGACTAAGAAAAATCTGTGTAGGATTGTACAACAAGAGTTGGCAACCTATAGACTTACAATCATCACGTTAATTAACCAATTATAAGAGAGACCTCAGCTAGGTTAATTGATTACCTATAGGATAGCTTAATACCTAGTGAAATTGGTAGAGCAATTGGATAGGTTGAGATATCATTCAATTAATCCCATTAAATTCGATTAAGGAAAATTAATTACACCTTGAGACAGGGTAATTAATACATTTGGAAATCTTGGGTGAGACCTAATTTGATTAATAAAATAGGACGGAGACACAATAGGGAGAAAGTAACCTCTAGTCTTTAGATTCTTGAATTCCGCCTTTTCTGTATTTGTGGTATTGTTCATTGTTTGTTATTATTCTTTTAATTTTAATTTAACTTTCCAAATTATTTTCATTAAAAACAATTTCATTTTTTAAACAAAGTTTGATTTAAATTAAGTGGTG
>JAOSBO010074613.1:0-17670 GCA_027563915.1 Erythroxylum rotundifolium | reverse complement strand
TTAATTTAACTTTCCAAATTATTTTCATTAAAAACAATTTCATTTTTTAAACAAAGTTTGATTTAAATTAAGTGGTGTCTGGGCATTAATCCCTGTGGGATTGATATCCATTTTTAAGCTACAAGTCATGATCGTACATTCGCAATTTTTGAACGTAAAACAAGTAGATTGGTTAAACTCTCAACAAGTTTTTGGTGTCATTGCTGGGGATTGATTATTTAGCATCGTGTTTAATTTAGATTACCTTGATTTAAGAGTTTTGATACTTTTCCTTGTGTATTTGCTAGTGCATGAACATAAGGAGTACCCAATGATCGAAAGAAGTTATAGAAGACAAATTTCCCAACATTAAAAGGCACGAGAGAGAATTAAGAAGGGAAAAGCGCCTACATTTTTCACAATAAGATATGGCCGAAGAAAGAGAACAAGGAGGTTTGAAAAGAACATTGATGGATTTTAGGAGGCCATGATTTAGTCCTCAAGGAGTGGCGAGATCGGTGGTTTACGCAAATAATTTCGAAATAAAGTCATCACTCTCAACATCTTGTAGAATAGTGTGCAGTTCTACGGGCTATCTAACGAGGATTCGAACACCCAAATCGTAAATTTTCTAGAGATCTGTGACACTTTTCAATTCAATGAAATGTCTTACAATGCAGTGAAGCTGAGATTATTTTACTTCATATTGAAAGAATGAGTAAAGGTGTGGTATCACTCACTAAATGCAGAACAAATTACCACGTGGGAACAGCTTGCTCAAGCTTTCCTCGCTAAGTATTTCCTGTTGATGAAGACGATGAGGATAATCAATGAGATCACAAATTTCTAGCAGAACGATGAAAATTCTCTCTATGAAGCTTGGGAAGAATTTAAAGAACTACAAAGATGTTGTCCATATTACAACCTTCCAAGGGAGTTCCTACTTTAGACATTCTATAGTAGAGTAAATCCGAGCATAAGGGGAACCATCGATGCAGCAGCCAGAGGTTCACTGATAAGGAAAACTGTTGAAGCAGCTCATGATCTATTGGAGGAGTTAGCAAGCAATAGCTGCATGTGTTCGAGCGAGAGGAGCAAACAAGGAGAAAAGGAACAGAAAGGTATGATATCTATTGAATTTGTTGCCGCCTTGCAGACTCAGATCATGACTCTTATAAAGTAGCTAAACAACATGCAAGGAGCATCTACCTCAATAGTTAAAGCGATACAAACACAATGTGAGTTGTGTGTTCAGAACAACCATAACTCAGTGGAGTGTTTTCTATTGGGAGCTGGTGGTACCAAACAGGTAAGTTATCTAGGCCATCCACAGAAAGGTAATAACCCTTATTCTAACACATATAATTCGGGTGGAGAAACCAACCAAATTTTTCGTGGACTAATAACAATGCAGGTGGCTAATCAAGATCACAAGGATCACCAAGATTTCAACAAGATCGAATCGGAGTGATAGAAAGCAAAATGGATAAGATGGTGGAGGTTTTGGCCTCCAAACTGGCAACTCAAGAGGAGAATCAAAAAAGGATGAATGCAAGCTAGAAGAAAAGTGAAAAGAGGATAGAAGCGAAATTTTACCAAATTTTAAAGAATCATGCATCATCCATCCACAATCTAGAGGTTCAGGTAGGTTGACTAGCTAATGCTTTATCTTCTCGAAATGTAGGTAGCCTACTGAGCAACACCAAGGTCAACCCAAAGGAAAGACTCATGGCCATCACTCGGATAGAGAAAAAGGAAAGTGGACATGAGGAGAAAGATGGAGACAAGAGAAAAGGACAACCAGTTCTGGAAGTCCTACCAATGGAGTCAATGAACGAGCTAATAAGGAAACCTCATTGTGATGTTCCATATCAGATTTTTGCTCAGAAAAGTTATCTTCAAATGGAGTAGCAAGGAATTTTAAGGAGGAGGAGCTAAGCAAGATGAAGGACATAACAAATCAACTCCAAACAAAGTTTACACTAGAAGAACTTGTGAAGAAAGAGGTTAAAGAGCACATATAAGAAGGAAATCCACACATAGCACAAAAGAAAATCCAGGGAACTTCTTCATTTCATGCAGTATAAACGCAGTTATGACAGATCGAGCATTTGTGGATTTGGGAGTTGGTATCAACATGCTGCCTTACTTATTCAATTAGAAGTTAGGTTTAGAAGAGCTAGAGCCTACTAAGACATTAGTGGAAACGGTTGACAGAACGGTACATTTGCCAAAAGGGATCATCAAGAATGTGTAGATACAAATTGATAAATTCATCAAGGAGGATGGGAAGCTATTGAGGACCTTAGGAATGCGTTTAGGAAGAAACAATCGTGCAGGAGAAGAAAAAGGAAGGAAAACCACAATGAAGGTGGAGACCATACTAAGGTAGCTCATTTACAGAGTTTGAGATTAGTGTCTGAGTTGCTACCATACCATCCATTTGAGTTGCCATGAGCGAAAAGGAGAGTCAAGCTATCAACATTAAAAGAAGCATTGCATGGGAGGCAACCTATGAGTGTTTACTTTTATTTTGGTTGTCTTTGTCCATTCAATTGTTTGATTTCTTTAGTTATGATCATGTTGATTTGAATTGGATTGATGTTTTTTTATATTTTGTGTGAATTTCAATTTGTTTTCTTCTCAAATTTCTTGTTAATGATATTATTTTAATGTGTTTATAGGCTTTGGGACCATAGAGAATACATCTAAGGATGGGAAAAGTTTAGAAGTAGAAGAAACACCAATTCCCATGTTCATGGGAATTGAAGTGATTATCACAATCATGGGAAATCTCTCTAGAAAGCAACTGGAGAGAAAATCCATGATCGTGGGAATCACCAATTTCTCCAGAAAGTTTATGGAGAGTAATCCTACAATTTTGGGAATTGTGGTGATTCCCACCATCATGGAAAATATCACTATAAAGTTTCTGGATAGAAAACCCATGATCGTGGGTCTGAAGGGAAATTTAAATTTCCCTCCCCCTTTTCTTCTTTCACCCACTCTTCAAATTTTTACTCCTCCTCTCTCTAACCTACGAAATTCTCCTCCCACTCTTTAAAACTCTTCGTTTTTCCTCTAGATTGATGGTATTTTCTTCATCTCTTTTCATTAATCTTTAAATCCTTTACACTTTTCATGAATTAATAATTCAAAACACAAGGATTTAGGTAAGATTTTGCTCTCTCTCTCTCTAAAATATGAATTTCACTCTTTCTCTATCATTTTTGTAGATTTTCTTCTTACAATGACACCAAGGAAGATGATGGCTCGAAACCCGATTGACGAACTCCATCATCAAATTTCGAGTAACGGTAAGTCTAATTGAGCAATAGCTTATCAGGCCCCATTCTCGATTTACTTGAAAGAATAAGGTATGCATTTTCGAGGCCTTATAGCTAGAGCAATAGTCACTCCTTGATATTTTGATTTTGTATTGTTAGAAAACATAGGAGTGAGGTGAACAATTGAGCAACTAGTTGCAAACATAGGTTAGAATAGGTTTGTTCGATGTGACGTACCTATTTACGCTACTATCATTCTAGAGTTTTTCACTTCAGTCCTGTTATTTAATTTTATTTGGTTTAGATTAGTCGGTAATATTTTTTAACTTGATTATCCTGTCATCTGTGAGATTTTCAATTTGTCGCATACAAAAATTCTGGATTATCACGCTGATTTTGATGTCAATTCTTATTGGAAAACTCTAACTGGTGAAGACCATTTTTACTCACGCAGTGCACCAAATTTGTTAATCCACAGTGTTGAGCATTTACTTTTGCACAAATTTATGTGTTTAACAAAACTGAAAGTAACAAATGCTCAACCAAAGAACTTTTCTTTTTATAGTGCATGGATCGGAAAATAAAAATCAACATGCCTTTTATAATTTTTAGAATTATAGTTCGTGTTATGAACAATAAGAGCTCTTATTTTGGGATGGCTCATATTACTTTTGCTTTGGTTGTGTTTTATAATGTTAATTTGGAAATTTTGGTTACAACTCAACATAATATGTATGACATATCTTACTTGAGGTGCTCCGAGATTGTGGAGTTCCATTCTATAGAACTCTGCAATCCTCAGACACATGCTACAATAAGGAACAGGAGTGGCCAAGGTACAACTGCTTCCTGACCCTCCACATTCCGAGCTCCAGAGCCAGAGGAGGAATCAGACGTCGACTGATTTCAACAAATCCTCGACCAAATGGCCTCCAACCAACAGCACATGACATCCCAACTCGATGAACTCGGCATATATATGCGGCAGGTCCACAAGGAGCAACGTAGTTTGAAGAAGAGGTTCCTCAACTTCTATCGGAGGAACAACTTTGAAGCTCCTTCACCCGCTATCGTCATCTCCATAAACCATTTCTTACCCTTTACTTTTAATTCATGTCATATTTTTCATTAGGTTTGATGTCATTTTTCTTTTGTTTAGTTTAATATCTTTTGTTTAGTTTTATGTCATTTGTCTAGTTTTGGTTTTTGTGTTTGATTTCATGTTATTTTTATTTTGTTTGACATTTTCTTTTGTTTGGTTTGATGTCATTAGTTTGTCTCAATTTCTTTTGTTTAGTTTGTTGTCAAATTTGTTTGGTTTAGTGTCATTTTCCCTCACTTGGTGGTTGACTTAAAGATCACATTGAGGACAATGTGATCTTTAAGTAGGGAGAGGTGACACTTATGTTGTCAATTGCATTACATGCATTTTGGTGAATAGGATACATGTTTAGGCATATCATGTTCTTTGTGTCAGTAATGGTGCCTTATGTCAGTGATGGAATCACACTTCAATCATTCTAATATATATTGCCATAAAATTTGTCATGCTAGTTAGAATTAGATTGAATGCATGCTTGAACTAGGATTAGGCTACTTAAGTAGAAAGTGAACCATATAGAGTGATGAAAAGTAGTTGGTTACATAAGCTTAGTCTGAATTGACATTTAAGCAATGAGGCAGTGTAAAGATGCATAATGAGCATTCATTTGAACCAACGTGAGAATTAAGCCATATGACTCTATCTATAGTCATTCTACTTCAGAACTTGCTATGAATCAGTTTGAGTCTATTAGATGCATGCTTAATAGAGATGATTAAGGTTTTTTTTGTATTAAATGACCCACCTTTAATTTTCCCTTACTACCCCATTGAGCCTTAACCTTTTGTTTCTTGAAAACACCCAAAATTTTTAAACTTGCCCATTAACCTACCCATTCACAAGCTTAGTAAAGTATTAAGCAATACATTAGTTGGGATTGTTGTGAAATTGTTGTTATTGAGATAAGTTAAGGATACTTTTTCTTGTGAGTTACAATATAAACAGTGCTATTTTGATTCATAGTTCTTCCATGTATGAAGAAAAATGAAAAAAGGGAAAAAGAAAGGAAAAGAAAAAGGAAGAACATGTGAGTAGCATAAATAAGTGTAGATTATTAGTTACATTTGTGTATCTTGGATTATGTTTCGTTATCCTTTATTACTGCTTTTTATTTTATGAGTGCTTATGCTGAACTCTTTTTTCCTCTTCACCCACTTTAACCTTTACCCTATTACAACCCTAAACAAGCCCTTTTGATCTATTTATGCATGCAATCATTGTAGAAGAGAATTGGTGTATTAACAAGCCTATGGTAGTGTAATTGCCCATAGGAAGTTTGAGTGAAACACTAACCATTAAACACTTGATAGAAATGAGTGAAAACCGTGAGGATCACGTTCTTGCATCTATACTTATCTTTGAGTGATGATGTTAATTGTTCAGTTTGCTTATTTACACCAATGAAAAAGTATTTATATTAACTTGATATTTAAGTTGGCTAAAATTTAAGGGATTGTATGCTTTGATCTTTGTGAAAATGAAGTGATAGAATTGATTGGTTGTATTTATTTCACTTGAGGACATGCAAAGATTTAAGAGTGGGGATGTTGATATGTGTGCATTAGCCTATGTTTTTATACGTAATTGGTATGTGTTTCTTGCATAATTGTTGATTATTGTTGTAGTTTAGGATTCATTTTATGCGATTTCATTTAGTTTGATTTTCATTGTTGTTCTTTTCTATTTGGTGTGAATTTAAGGTAAGAATTGACTATTTTTATGTAGGAAGGAAGATGGAACAACTCGAAGATTTAGCTAGAGATCAAAGAGAAGAAAAGAAGAGGAGTCATTTTGTGGCAAATTCCCACAGTTGTGGGAATTGGCACGATTCCCATGTTTGTGGGAATTATAAACCGAGACCTTATGCAAGGCTTCATTAAACCTAGGGTTTTTGGGATATAAAACATAATTAAGCCTCTTAGATGAGGAAGGACAACACCATTCCATGGAAAAGAGCTTTCTTGAGTGAAGAACACAAATTTGGAGTCTTGAGGAAGGATTAAAGTCAAGGATTATCATCAAGATTATGGAAAATAGCTCATCAACATTAAGAATTCCAGATTTTGGCAAAGAAGATGAGTCATTTTATTCAATTTTTTGTCACTTTTACTTCTTCTATTCTTTGTAAAATGGTTTATTTGAATGTTGATGATGTTATGGAGACTATATTAGGCTGATTTAGTTGTAGGGATTGCTTTTGAACTATTGTGTTAAACTTCCTATTTTATTGAATTAAATGAAAGTGTCTTTGATGATTGTTGATTTTATTTCTATATTGCGATAAATCGAGAGAATGAGTAACATAAATTTAAGATTATACAACAAGAGTTAGTGACCTATAGACTTACAATTGATCAATGGTTTACACATGACAAATTTTAATAGTTATAACCTTGATATTTTCACAAGTGCACGGGTCATTCGTGTAGTAACTAAGGTATCGTTCCTACGAGGAGGGTAATTTAATCCTAAAATATAAGGTCAGAAACTATTAAACAAATATTTGACGGACAATAAATTTTAACACGAGGACTAACTGAATCAAATAAACCAAATCAACTAACAAAATAATAATTGACAATTAACACTTAAATAGAAGCAATCACGAAAATGATTAACAATTTTAAATTGAAATTGAATAACAATTAATGGAAATTGATAGGTTTGTTGAAAAATGATCGCACACCCTCAAATTCAACCTAATGAGTTTGCTGAAAGAGAGAAAGGGAAAATTATCTATCCTTAATGATGACTAACCAATTATGATTTATTGAATCAACAGTTCTAGATAGTCCTAGGGTCAAATACTCTCTCTCAGGTTATAATTGAAACCTAAAGCATAAACTCTAATCAGAATATGGGAAGTTGTAATCTCTCAATTAACAACATATCCAAAACCTAATCAGTTTTTAAGTTCTGTAATAAACAATTGGAAACCTAAATATGATCTCTCTACACAAAATTTACTAACTTGATCTAATTCTAAATCTATTAATTAAAATTCTTGTTAGCCCAAATTAATCATTTTCTCTCGATTCTCCCTCTCAGTTTATTATCGAGATATAAAGTGTAGAATTAAATGACAATCAATTCAATAAACACATAAAACAATTAGATTTCATTAAATTAAAAATAATAATCCAAAGGTGAGTATAGAACATCAATCACAACACATTTCTATCATCAAATTATATATCCCAATTCTATAATCAAATAAAAATGAAATACATAGGAAGCAGAACTCAAATGAATGATGGGAGGCCACGACTTCAGAAAGCTTCTTATTCCAAGGAAGCACGTCATGTCTGCGTTGTCTTCCTCTTCTCTTTTCCTTTGTCTCTTTCTCAATCTGTCAAGGTTCTCTCTTGTAGGGTTCCGTTTTTTATGGTCAATCAAAAACTGCTCTTCTGTTCTTTGATTTTCTATTTTTATCTTTAAAGCCCTAGGGTTTATTCGGGGTCGAAAAGTCCAAAAAGTCCCTTTTTAACTTGACATTTTTAGCTACTTTCATGTCTACTTAATGCAGGCCAAGATCGCGGCCCTGCCTGCCACGATTCTAGCCAGCACCTAACCCTCTCTGTCACGATCATAGCCCAAAGTGCACGATCGTGGCCTGGTTCAAAGCTCCCTATCACGATCATGACCTGGGTCCTACTGGCTCGCCTTTTTCTATTACGATCGTGGCATGTTGTGCCATGATTGTGGGCCATGGTTTTAAGCCGAAACTCTTTAAAACTTCTCCATTTATCACCGTTTACCCTAAAACACTAACAAACACATCAAGATACCTAAAAAACATAACATTTAAGCTTAAAGACTCATACTAACCCATAAAAATACTTAAACACATAAATTAACACAATCCTAACCTAAATACACACTAAACACTCATTTTAATACTAAATACATAACAAATTAAACCATAAAACATGATGCAATTCACAACTATCAACAATCATCACATTAATTTACTAGTGAGAAGAGAGATCTCGGCTAGGTTAATTGATCACCTATAGGATAGCTTGATACCTAGTGAAATTGATAAAGTGATTAGATAGGTTGAGAGATCATTTAATTGATCCTATTAAATTTGATTAGGGAAAATTAATTACATCTTAAGAGAGGGTAATTAATACATTCAAAAATTTTGGGTGAGATATAATTTGATTAATAAATAGGAGGGAGACACAATAGGAAGAAAGTAACATCTAGTCTTTAGATTCTTGAATTTCTCCTTTTCTGCATTTGTGGTATTGTTCATTGTTCGTTATTAATCTTTTAATTTTAATTTAACTTTGCAAATTATTTTCATTAAAAAAACAATTCCATTTCTTAAACAAAGTTTGATCTAAATTAAATGGTGTTTGGGCATCAATCCCTGTAGGATCGATATCTGCTTTTAAGCTACAAGTCTCAACCTGTACACTTGCAGTTTTTGATCGTAAAACAAGTAGATTAGTTAAACTCTTAACAGAAACTAACACTGAAAACCTAGTAAGTGCCTCTAAATCTACATCCAACATTAAAAGGGGAAATAAAGGTAAAAGAAAAGAAGAGAAAAAGTCGTTGCTTCTACCTCTGCCTCTGCCTCTGCTACTGTGTCTATAGCTGCTGGTGCCATAACTGCTTCAGGTACTGCTAACACCTCAAATACTACTCATGTATGTGGAAGTGCAAATGCAATAGCTTCAGTTGTTTTCCCAATACCTGGAGGTTCTTTAGAAACAACAAATATTTGTACATCTTCAAAGGCCATTACCAAGAACCAAACTAGAGGGAGAAGAGGCCTTGATTATGGTGTTGCAGATGATGGAAGCAAATTGAGGATATTGGTTGCTGGCAGATGTAGTCTAAATTCTTAAGAGAAAATTACAAGAAAAAGGCATGTCACATACTCTTCTCTTTAACAAGAAGAAATAGGAAGATCAAGAAATGGATGGAAGGAATGGGGGTACACATAAATGAAACCACAAGGTTGCAGATACCAAATGTAAGTGTTAAATATTTGCATTCCTACTAAACATTAATTAATTCATACAACTTAACAAACATTTGCATTTTATCTACAACCTAGAAGGATAAGTTAGAGACTACTAAACCTTAGGCATAAACCAATAAAGAGGAAGGAAGTTGTCACTGCGCATGTTAATCCAAGCTAACAAAGTCAAATTGCATCTTCAAAAGGAAAGGAAAAAATGTAAACTTAACATTTAATTGTTAATGAATTGAACAATTTTGTGATATTTATGAATTGAACAACAATAGATTGTAAGGATCTTGTTGGGATTAATGTTATTAAGCAATGAATGCAATGACTAGCAATTTCAGTTTGAAATGCATTTCTTATACGTTTTTTCCTTTTTGTTGAAGTTCATGAATGGGTTACTAAGGGTTATGGAAGGGTGATGGAAGCTTGGTTAGAATTGTAAAATTCTCTGCAATGTTTTGTATTTTTCAATGAAAGCTTAAAGTCTATCGATGGAAAGAAATGATCAACTTTTTGTAGTAAAGTGTTGGTTTCCTTTATTTTCCGATCAGTGTGAATTGCCATTCTTTTAGGTTTTTTAATTTTCGTTGAAGTTCATAAATGGTAGAACATGTGCAGTTAATATAAAGAATTGGAATTATCGGTCTATTAAACATATTTGTCTCCTCATCAATAATTTGATGATTTGTAAAACAACTTAATGGTTGTGTTAATCATTGGATTGGAGGTAGGATATTAACAACATTTTTTAGAGTAGTCAATTGTTGCTTCTTTTGACTCCTTTTGACTACTAACAAATACTCCATCTCTATTGATTAAAGATCCTATTTTGTCACTAATCTTCCTTACTAAATGTTTAAACATCAAACATGTTTAGGCTAGTACATCAAACATGTTTATGGTAATACATAAAACATCAAACATGTTTAGGCTAGTACATAAAACATCAAACCTGTTTAGGCTAGAACATCAAATTATTAATACAGTAGATGTTAAAACATCTAACAATTTACACTTTCCAACATTAGGTTAGGTGAAGAAAATTTACACATTGTTCTAATACATCAAACGATTTCTAGGTAAGGCTTTAATGGTATAACTATTAACTTTTTTGCCTTCATTATTTAGACTAACAAATATAAGCAAAACCACCAAACACAAGCTTAAACAAGCAAACCATTTCCAACACTTTCCTAAATGTGTTTCATAACTATTCCTCATGGTGACTACTCATTCTTCAACTTTAAATTTTCTGCAATCCTTTCAACTTGCAAAACATCTACTACATTCTCTCTTAACTCTGTCACTTCAACCTTCAATAGATTATTTTTACGATATAACATCTTCTCTCTATTTTTCAACTCTAAAATAATTTGTCTTGCTCTTGGACAAAATCTTTGATCATGCCATTCATGAAATCCACAAACATTTTCACTCTACCATTAAAGAAAAAACAACAATTCGTTAATGAAATATATGAACATATTTAGCTAAAACAACATAAAAATGTACCAAAATTATCGGAAATAGTTGACAACCATAAAATATTCTTCCTAGATTTTCATCAATCTATGAAGTCCATCTAGGTGCTTTCAAGTTATAGTAACAATATTTAGCCTCTCTGTCATAGTCCCATTCAACTGGGTAAATTGAAGAAATCAGCTTGCATGACCTCATATCAAGCATAGAACGTGTCCCTTTACAATCAAAGTTGAAATTTTCAAAAATTCCAACCCAATACAAGATCACAACTAAGAAAACAAAAAACTAAATAATCTAATCAACCTCATTACCTTAAAGAACTACTACTTGAGCTTATTCTCAACTATTACAACACAATGTTGTAATGTTGATTGTGTACCCACTGACAGGTAAATGATGTCTACATAATTGAATTTGTTTACTCCTAATAATCTGCGTCTCTTCCATGAATGTCATACTTTATCTTTAACCCAACAGATAGACAAAAAAAACATGGATAACCACCAATAAAGCTAAACTAAGTGACACAAATCATATCCTACGTACAATGTAAAGTACACGGGGAAGAGAAAACTTGATCATATCCTATTTATAAAAAAAATTATCATCTACATGTTATTCAACCCAATAATCAAACCCATTTAAAGAAGATAAAATGACTTAGGTAAATGTAACATTGTTAGGGCAAATGAATAAAGTGAATATTAAAACATTATAATTTTATATACAAAAATTAGAAAGGAGCATGACTTATTACTTACTTCAGTCTTCAATCAGAACACATGTATGTTTCAGATCTCCAAAAACTTTACTGCCCATTCACCTCCAATGCCAAAACAAAGATCTCATACTCACACTACCAAAAAGGCACAAGCGAGATTGGAGTCAAGGTATATGTATTAAGTGATGATAGGTCCATGAATTGGAGTGAAGGCACAACCGAGAGAAGAAAAAGAGGTT
This sequence comes from Erythroxylum rotundifolium, assembly GCA_027563915.1. Classification (NCBI taxonomy): domain Eukaryota; kingdom Viridiplantae; phylum Streptophyta; class Magnoliopsida; order Malpighiales; family Erythroxylaceae; genus Erythroxylum; species Erythroxylum rotundifolium. The sequence goes on along the minus strand of JAOSBO010074613.1, from coordinate 5,873 downwards.
GACACATATGTTCATAAAAATCATTGATTTAGGGTTGAAGAGGTTTTCATTTAAGTCAAAATTTAAATGAAATTAATAATTTTTTCCTTAAATTCCACCTAGACTGGACAATAACTTAGGTCTATTAACGCGACATCTAAACACTAATTGACTTGCATGTAACAACACGTGTAAACACGTCCTAATTTTTGTCCAAAAAAGTTTTACATTGGGCAAACTTTTGAAATTTTAGACCTTCTATAAGCAAGTTACAAGTTTTAGTCCCAAAATGATCAAACTCAAAAAGATTAAGCCCCAATTTGGGCTTTTAGCCATTAAGTTTATATTTATAGAAGATCAATGATTACTACTTTTTTCTAGAAATATTGAAATTTTGTTTTTTGTTTAGTTGATGCCAGAGAAAGATTAGATCACGAGGATTCCTTTGGCAGATCAGGTGAAGAAAGTTCATTACTCTGATTTAAGAGAATGAGGGGCTGGTGGGATAACTTTATAAAGCATCTTCTCGATGTCAATGAATCAAGTTAAATGGTCTTTAAAAAGTTTGTTACATAGATATTTTTGACATTTAATCAACATGTAAATATATAATTCTTTAATGATCAATATTGTTTTTTATACACATTATAATAGAAACAAAATTTGGCTAAAAAAATCGTCACTAAATATCTTTAAATTGACTCTAATGCATCGCCAAAAAAAGTTAAATTCTTGTAGCTGAAAATTATAGGTGACATTTTTTGATAATCGTTGCTAATAGTTTTTTCCTACGCTTTGTTTCGTAGTAAAAACTATTAGTTACATTTTGGGGAATTGTCGCCTATACATTTTGGCTACGCTTGATATTCATAGCTAAAAATTATTAGCTACATTTTATAAAACGTAGCCAAAAGTTTTTTGCTACATTTTGAGAAATGTTGCCAAATATTTTCAACTACATTTATGAAAACATAGCTAAAAAGTTTTACCTACTTTTTTGAAAACATAGCCACATGTTTTTAGCTACGTTTTACAAAATGTAATCAAATTTTTAATATATATTTTAACAAAATGTTATACCATTTTAATTATAGTTATTTGTGACATTTTTAACATATTATTATATACGATATTTAGATTTTTTGATACTAATTTATTATACAAAAATAATTAATAATTTGAAGTATTGTATATAAAAAATAAAATATCATTAAATTATATGAACAAAAAGAATGTTCTTTGTATACAACATTTTAATTACAACCTTAACAATTCTTACGGACATAATAATAAATACAGAGACTAGTTTACAAATTATAAATGTTGAGATTATACAAAAAACAATGTAATTAGGATGAATGTAGGTTTGTCCATGTCGATGAGAACAACTTCATACCATAACCATCATATACAAGAAATAAGCCATGAGAATCATAAAAGCAACTCTAAGATTGGTAGAGTTCTTGGAATTAGCATTTAGAAATATTATCGATTTATTCGCTTTCATGCAAGCAAAATGTCACCAATAAGAACTTGCCAAGGTAGAAAACTAAAATAGAAACAAACCTCACTAGCATCTTTGAATTAATGAGAATCATATTTCCTTAGCCAATAAACCAACCAACATCTGGTATAGCTCGGAAAGAAAGAACAAGAAAAAAATGAGTAAGAAGAATGGTAAATAAATTCTTAAGCATAGGATAATAGTTTTAGAATTTCAACCATGCTACAAACCCAATTGTTTATTATTTTCATCTTGTAAAGCAAAATCAAATGATCGAATAACTTAAGTAGGAAGGTGATCATTACAATAAGCCTTAAACTGTGATTTGTCATTTCACATAATAAAGATATCTGATATGCATAATATGGAAACTAAGTCTAATAATAAGGTGAAGGGAAGTAAAGAAAAGCCACAAATAAACCTACAGGACCATATCTATATGTATATGCCCAGGCGAGAAGTTGCAAACTTTTTCATATCCAAATAAGGTTATACCTTGACTCAAACTATCTAAGTACTCTTGTGCATTTTTCATAATGCTGAACTGCTAGATGGCTAATAATTGCTTATTGAAGGCCTTTAGTTTTTATTTCTAAATGGAAGAGGATACCATTCAAAGTAGAGAAAAGAGGCTTATAAACCATAAAAGTCACCTTTCCTTTCCTAGCCGACAAGCTAGCTCTTCAGCTATGGCTTGCTCATATATGTCAACATTTGTGGCTAGGACTATGCGAGATACCTATATTGATTTGTAACGAAGATAAAACAAAAGGTAGAAATAAGATATGTAAATCCAAAAAGAAGGATCGCATGATTATGCCAACTGAAGTTTCTTACAATTGTCTGCACCTTGTTCAATAGGTATAAGAAATTTTAAAAGAAGAAATAGAGAAGTTGTTATCCATCTTTAACACTTTAGGTGAAGACCATTCTTCATGTGGAGACTAGTGTTAAAGGACAATGAAAGCATTAATTAAGTGGCCTCAATTATACATACGTTATATTTGACTTATGAGCTTAACAGCAATATAATCATAGAATAACTCTAATATGGGTGAAAAGAAAGCTAATAGAAAAATGATCAGATAAGTCACATCATGAATTGCTTAATTACAAACCTTTTCTAGCAATGGTAAACCTTTATCTAAAATGCTTTTTAGTGCACCACCAGGAACACTTACACAATGATGAAAACTAGTTTCTTCCACCGAAAGCTTATCCATTTCCCCTTTAACCTTTGGAAGCATTAAAGTGTTGACATTAGAATAACACACACACACACACACACAAACACACACACATAGGTGACATGAATTTACTATAATTATTTCATTAGCTTCAATGACGTCATCAACTCCATATATCCACTTTTTAGTGCCCTTCTCCTGAAAAGGGATAGAAGCAATATCAATTATAATGGATACATGGTTTATCACATTTTATCACAATCCTAGATAAAACAAAGTACTAATATTTACTTTGATGAGTGAATTATGTTTTTTTCCTAAGAAGAAAAAGTTGTGAATACTCCTAGTCAAAATGAATCACCTAGTAGAAGCATAGCAAACAGCTAAATGAAAGAACCCATCAGTATTCAAAATACCACTTACTCAAATATTAAACAATTACGCAAGAATTAGCATCACCACCTGCCATAATTTTTTTCCAATGGTTTGATGTTAGTAGCCAACTAACACCCCATTTCATCTGTAAGTGAAAGCCACAATAGTCTGTAGCTAATAAATGTTGTAATATCATCATTCTAGTACCTAAGCAGTTGACATTATTGAGCTGAAGAAGATCTCAATCAGCACAAGCAACTTGATTTACTATTTCAGAAACCCAATTGCACAACCATGTCATAAGCAAGTAACGCACAACATCTTATAAAAGTTTAATCACAACTCATCCGACACCAAAGAAATTTTCAAGTAGTATACCAATTAAAAAAAATAACTAAACCACTTGTTCACTAACCATCTACCTAACAACGTTTCTCCACATATTTTCTTTTGTGTCATCCGCTCCTTAAAGTATGCAATTAGCAAATAAGAAAAAATGAATTGGCACCAAAAAGGATTTCAAATTGCAATTCTGAACCATATTTGTAGAACAACATTGAGCATTTGTAGCCATAACACATGTAAATGGAACCACATCAAACATTGTTGATATCATCACAAGTATAGTAGCCTACAACTCACAAATTAAAATCTTGGTATCATTAATTGTCGATATGTGAGTGAGTGAGAGAGAGAGAGAGAGCGGAAGACTCTGTATGTCTCATTATTGGCACTGCTAAGCGTTAACAAAAATTACAGGTAATATTTCGAGATTTTACTTTATCATTTTGCATAACTACAATCAAAAACTTGTTTTAAGGAAAGGAAGGTTGCATCAAACATAAGGGAAGCACCTTTTTATGTAGTGGCTCTAACACAAGACCCTCTAGAGTCATTTGTTTCGAGCTCTTGACATTGAAGATTTACAAAATCCTAATCCCCAAAAACCCAAAAGCCGAAAAGACAAACCCATTAAAAAGAACTTAGAATTCATAATTTACCCATAAAGAAAAAAAGAAAAGAAAAAGAATGATAATTATTAGTTTCGTTCAGAGGATTAGAAATGTTGTTAGCATAGAGGATGAGAGATGTTTTTGGCTTTTGGGCTTTTTTCCGTGCCCTTTCTTGTTGCGTTTCCCTACTATAATTATTTAATGGACTTTTGGCAACGATTTTTGGTGATGATCTTTCCTAAATCATCGCTAAAAGCCCATTATTATTGACAATTTTGAGAATCTTCGCTAAAAGTCTAGTATTGGTGACGATTTTGAGAATTTGGCCATTAAGGAGAGAAAAGAAGAGAAGAAGCTAACAAGAGACTCACGACCAAAGAGAAAAGAAGAAGGTGCAAGCTGATTTTCTTGAGTCCAATTTGAAGATATCTTGATCAATTATAGATGCTTACCAATTATCCAAAATATTGGAGAAGAAAACGGTAAGTTTTTCTAACCTAACTTTCTAGTTTTAGGATTTGAGTGGGATAGATACATGTAAGTTCTCAGTTCACCTGAACCAGTCTTGTTGTTATGACCATAAATCAGCCTACAAACCTCTGAATTGGGTGATTCTAATTCTGAAACCTAAGACATAGTACTAAAAATCTCTAGAAGAAATATAGACCTAATTCTGGATGAATGATATTGAAATTTGATATTGAAAATGGTAACCTAATACTGCCCATGTGTTGAAATAGCTTGTGATATTTAATACATTTTTCATGATTTAGAAGTTGAAATAGCATGATTTTTGATGATATGGAAACTAAAGACATAGGGGAACAACTATTTAGAAGACTTCAAAACCTAATTTAAACATTTGCTATATGCAAATAAAGTTATGGATTATAGACATGGTTCATAACCGTGACTCATCGTGCATGATTATGTATGGTGAAATAAATTGGGTGAGATTGTGCGTTGAAGAACTTAGTAAGTTAGAATGGGTAAACTATGATATTTAAGTGGCTTTTGAAGTTATATTTGAAAATGGAGACTACTAGTTAGCTTACAGAAGTAAGCAAAAGTACGATTAGCGTCTATGTTACACAATTAGATACAAATCTCAAATTTAGTTAAACCAACTATATAGTTTTAAGGTCTTATTTCCTAATTAGGAAATAAATGTCTAGCAAAATGTGCTTTGTGTAGGTAAAGTAGAGGCACCGAAGGCGTGAATGTGTTGGAGATAAGTTCGCAAAACTGTGAGTGTATTTTAATTGTTTTATGTGACTAAATTCTTTGCAAAAGAATTGATGACATGTGAGTGCATTTTAAACTAATTTTATGAAAATGATTTCTATTATATCATGAAGTGAATATTGAACATGAGTTTTATGCAAATGATATTTTACAAGTGAATATTGCTAGCATAAGTGTATGCTTTGGCATATATGAGTCTTAATTTGAAAGTTAAAAATTATATGATTAGGATTTACATTGAAATAATTTAATTATGAATCCTCCCATACTTGATTTAGAAAATAAGATGAATTGTAAATGTAAGAGTTGATTTTGCCTATAGTACACCACTAGGCTTTATATATGTTATTATACTACTGTATTTATGGAGATTAAACTATTACAGGTAAGCGATGTAGAACTAGCTTTGTAAATAGTGGTTACCAATCACGGGTAAGCGATGTAGAACCAACTGTTGGGCCCCGAATATTTTTTATTTTTTATTTTAGTTAAGCATGATTTAGATAATTATGAGGCTTGGATAAGTGAATTTTTTTTATTAGGAGTGAAAATTTTTATTATTTTATTTTATTTATGCCTATGTTAGTAGAATTTATTTCATGGGTTAGTTGAATTAAAGGTGGGAAAAAA
>JAOSBO010074444.1:0-27802 GCA_027563915.1 Erythroxylum rotundifolium | reverse complement strand
GTTGACTTAATAGATGTTACCCTATGTGAGCTTTTGAACCTTCAACATGTTCCTTTGATGTGTGCATTCTTTCAATGATATGATCTTTAGAACTTGCTTGATATCTTGATAAGATTACATTATTACATGTTTTCATGAATATGATAAAGGCACCTAGGATATTTAACCACTTCTAACAAAAAATCTAACCTAAAGCATGTCATCCCCTAGTTAGCCCTTTTGAGCTTATTAATCCTTTTCTTTACTTTACCTATGTTTAACTTAGCCTTGTTCTTATTTTTATCATCTTTAATTTTTTTTACCATGGTTAGTAGAGCATGTTTTTGTCAAGTTGGTATGTGGAATGGTTGGAATATATGCAATTATGTGGTTTAAATCAAATTTGTGGCTTGTTGTGCAATAGTGATGTCTCGTCCTACAAAAGAAAGAAAAAAGAAAAAAGTGAAAGAAAGACCATATTTTACTTTGTGATATATTCGGCCATTAAAAAAAAGCTGAGACATATACAAGAGGAATATAATGAAAAGAATGTGGTTCCTATGAGTTTCGAAAAAAAATAGAAAAAAATCAAGGAAGTTGAGTTTTGTGCTTTGAAAGAGAAAGAATGATGTACTTGGATGCATACTTTATGCAGGTGCTCTTTGATGTGTATTTGCTCTACTCTCTTTGGTACTTCACCTTTTCTTATCTTTCTATTATCTCACCTTGAGTCGAGCCCCATTACAACCTTGATTAAGTCCTTTTGATTTGTGATGTGCATGTATACTTTGTTAAGATTGAAAAGCAAGCATATGGTAGATTGTGTTCATTGATTGAATTTTTGAGAGTTAAAGACATGAACCTTAAACACATGAGTGTTGGAGTGTTTATCAATGAGAGGACCTATTATTTTGATATGGTGTAGATTTCTTCTAACTCCTTGGTGCCATCTAGTTTGATTCTTACATTTAAAGTAAGTTCATGTCTTTTATGTTTTGATCATGGTTGACTAAATTCTAGTTATAATACTTGCATTCTTTGATATAATTGGGAGATTAGAAATTTTTTTTTGCACTTAAGTGGTTTTCTTGCACCCTTTTATTTTCTTTTTGTCAAATCAGTTCTCTTGCCTTTTGTTTTTGTTTTGTTTATTTTGGTTTTCCTTACTCGACGACGAGTAAGAGCTAAGTGTGGGGGAATTTGATACACTGATATTTTCTTATCTTTTTAGTTCCTCTATGCTTGTATTTATTCATATTTTCTATCTTAAATGTTACTCTTATCTTGTTTTATGATTTTTAGGTACATTTGGACAGTAGATGAAAAAATGAGCTTAAGGAGGTGGAATTTGTAGAAACAGAGTTTGTATTTGGAAAGAGGAGCTCAAAATGAGTAGGAATGGTCAAAGTTGCCAAAATCCTAACCCCAGTAGGATTAGGAATCCCAGTTGCACAAGGAATCCTACTCTGACAAGGATTTCTTGTTTTAGTAATTCGAGCAGAAAAATGGAATCGGTGACCAAAAATATAATGACAAGTAATCCTACTCCTACTAGGATTAGGAATCCTATTCGTGTTAGGAATCCTACCTCTGCAAGGATGCGCTACCTCCTCTTCCTTCTCCAACTTGGATTCTACTTTTTAAAGATCAAATTCAACATGGAATAGAAGTCCTTCTCCTCCATGGATTCTTCTTTTGAATCCTACAAGGATTCAACTTTCTCTTGCACCTCCTCATGACCAATATAAATAGGACATATTAGCTCATTATTTTAACAACTTCTCATTCTCTCTCTTGCACGTTACTGTTCATGCACTATTCACGTGAATAGTATTTTTCTATCTCTTCATCTTTTATCTTCTTTACTTAAACAATAATTAGGGTTTTATTTTATTTTTCTTTGTCGCACCTTATGTTGATGAAGAACTAATTTTTCTTTTCAATTGTAAGAGGTATTAACCTTTAAACCCTACTTTATTCATGAGAACTTGTGCGTAATATTCTTGAGTATATATGTGATGTTTTTGTGTTCTTGGTTTATATGCATGAATGCTAAATTGTGCATGCATGAATTTAATCTAGAATTTGTTCTTGCTAGCAGGTTTTATTTACTAAATTAATCATCTTGGGTTCAAGTTTCCATGTGGTTAATGCTAGTAGCTCAAACTTGTTAAAATTCATTCGAGTTTTGGTTTTAACTTGTTTGGATTAAGAACTTTCATTTTGTCAATTCATTCGAGTTTTGATTGATAGAATTAAGACATTAAACCATTGATCTTAATGCTTTACTTTGATTCTTGACGCATTTGAGTTTTGGTCAAGTCTTTGAAGTAAAAGAGTTATCTTGCATTCAAGTTTTGGAGATAAACTAGACCAGATTGTTGTCCTTAATCACATACATAACAATTGAATCATCTTTGTGTTCTATGATTAAATTTACTAGGTGTTTATTGGTGAACTCTCTTACAATTGAATCTTGATAAATCTTGATTTTCTTGAAATTGTTGAATTACTCTCTTTAATCTAGCTTTAGATTTTAATTGTTTTCTTACTTAAATTTCACATAAAACCCCCTAAGAATTGAGTGAGTGTATGTGTTTTCTTTCGTGACTTGTTCTCTTATTTTTAGCTTAGTTTTGCATCTAGTTAATTCACTTGCATTCTTGCTTTCAAACACTCTTGTTGGCTTGAAAAGAAAATTAGTGCTTATTTTATAGTTCTTTCTGGGATCGATACCTTACTTGTCTATACTACGTGTGTAGAATTTTAAGGTTTAATTTGTGGGACTAAACGAGATCCTGTCAGTGACACGTTAAACACAATATGAATCGACAATCCCAAAGGTAACTCCAGTTTATATGCGACCTTCCTAAAGTGTTGTATCACTTTATACGGTCCATAATAAAGCGGCAATAATTTTTGGTTGCTTCTTCTCTGCAAAGAGTGTTGCTTATACGGTTGTAGCTTTAATAACACCATGTTGCCAACCTGCAATTGCCATTCGGATCGTCTAGAATTTGTGTATTGCTTTATCCTATTTTGGGCTCTCTGTAAATAGAATTTTGTCACATTAATCATTGCTTCTCTGTTCTATAAAACCCAATTCACTTTTACCACCTTTGAATCTCCCGCTATATACGGTGTATAAACCGGTGTCTGGTAACCATAAAAAATCTCAAATTGTGTCGAATTGATGGATGATCGGTATGTCGTATTATACCACCACTTAACCAATGCTATCCACTCATTCCATCTTTTGGGTTCTTCACCACAGAAACATCTAAGGTAGGTCTCCAAAATTTTATTCACTACTTCTGTAAGATCATCTATCTGTGGATGATAGGCGATGGAGTACTTCAATCGAACAACTTGCAGACGAAGCAACTCTTGCCATAATTTGCTCAAGAACACAAGGTCTCAGTCATTGATGATGGATTCTGGCATTCCTTGTTGAGAAATAATTCTACTATATCACAAGCAGAATATGGATGCTTAATCGGAATGGAATGAGAATATTTCGTAAACCTATCCACCATCACAAAAATGACAGTCTTCCCTTTAGATAGAGGAAGTCCTTCAATGAAGTCGACGCTAACTTCTCTCCAACTTCCCTCTGGTATTTTAATAGGCTGCAATAAACCTGGATAAGCTGAACTATTCTGTTTGTTCCTCACATCCTAAGCCATTCCCTTCCAAAAGAGCATATTTTGTAATTTCTTCGTTATCGTCATAACACTTGCATGACCGCCCATTGCCTCAATATGGCTAATTCTGATTATCTGTTGTCTCAATGCCTTATTATCATCGCCCATCAAATGACCCTTCCACCTCAATAGTTCATTTTTCCATTCATACACGCTAGACTTCAGTGTGTCATTTCTCAATTTACTAATAATTTCTTGCATCATTTGATCCTCTTCCCAACTCTTTTTGATCTCATCTAATAATTCGCCATGTAATTATGTTACCGACAGTATCATCATTTCCGCACTTGTGATTCTTGAAAGTGCATCTATAGCGTTATTTTCCTTCCCACTCTGGAACTGCACTTCAAAATCATAGCCAAGCAGCTTAGGAAGCCATGATTGTTGGAATGGAGTTGTCAGTCTTACTCTAATAAGTATTTGAGGCTCCTATGGTTTTTCCTTATAATGAATGGCTTACAGCTCAAGTAGTGGTGCAAATACCTGATTGCCTTGATTATTGCCAAGAATTCCTTCTTGTAGGTTGACAATCCATAGTGCCCTCTTGCCAACGATTTACTAAGAAATGCTATGGGGTGACCTTCCTATTGTAATACTGCTCAGATCCCTTGTCCACTCACGTCTGTTTCAATTACAAATGTCTTTGAGAAGTCCAACAATGCCAACACTAGTGCTGAAGTAATAGCCTTTTTTAATTTCTCAAAATTCTTATGCCCTTCATTCCGCTCCCAACTCGCCATACGTTCCTTCTTCAATAATTCCGTTAATGGCTTAGCTTTCATCCTATATCCCTTAATGAATCTATGATAATATCATGTAATTCCTAGAAATCCTCTGAGCTCCTTGATTCCTTTAGGTTTTGGTCACTCTACAATCATCTTAACCTTTCGATTATCGGTGGCAACCCCCATCTTCGAAATCGTGTACCCCAAGTGCTCAATTTGTCTCGCACCAAACACACATTTGTTACCTTTTAAGAATAATTGATTCCTCCTTAATGTCTCCGTTGTTGTTGAAATATGTTGAACAAGCAGCTGCAATGATTGACTGTATATCAAGATATTGTTTAAGAAGACAAAAATAAACTGGCACAGATACGATTTGAACAACTCATTCATCAATCTCTAAAACATTGAATGAGCGTTCATCAGACCAAATGGCATGACCAAAAACTTGTAGTGACCCTCGTGTGTTCTGAACGCCATTTTTGGAATATTCTCCAGCTACATCCGAATCTAATGGTACCCTAAACGCAGGTCCAACTTAGTGAACCAGCTAGCCCCACGTAGCTTATCCAATAGTTCTTCAATTAGTGGTATCAAAAATTTGTCCTTTATCCTGTATTTATTAAGTTCTCGGTAGTCCACACATATGTGCCATGTATTATCCTTCTTCTTCACTAAGACAACTAGTGATACGTAGGGTCTGTAATTGAGCTCTTTGCATTGTTCATACAAAATTACTGCAATGCTGATGAAATTTCAACTATAGTCTATTGCCTACTGTTATAGCTATTGGTTTTATCTCTTGTATGTCGCACCCTCCTTTTTTTATGACTGATGAATCCTCAAAGTTATATATACTTCCATTATCGATCAGAATGTGGATTTGTCATCTCTGATACATGCCCATGGAAGAATCTTTGTCCATATCCATACCTTTCAATGATACCATAGCTACCACTTGTGTCTTGTGGAGAATAAAAGTATTATATTAGCAGTGAATCTTATAGTGCTATTGGTTATGGATTTTAATGTAATATTAAGGATGTGCTATTTGTTTAGTCATTATGCCACCCTAGGATATAGAGAGAAGAAAGTGGTGTTTCAAATTCAGGTTAAATAAGGTAAATTCACTTTTGAGGGAGATAAGAGGACCATCCCATCCAACATAGTTTTACTATTAATGGCCAATAAGATGCTTAAACATGGATGTCAAAGGTTCTTGGCCTCAAGGATGTCTAAGATGCTTAGACAAGGATGCTTAAAAAATTTTATTTTTAGTCTCTTAAACCAATTTAATCACTTAAAAGTACTTAATCCTAACTTATATTAACCTTATATGTAAATGTATTATATTTTCTTTTAATATGATTTGTATCATTTTTATAAAGTAATTACAATTTATAATCATCTTGCATGATTGATAAAATTTATTGTAAAGTTTTTATTATGTAATGAACTAGTTATGAAAGAGAATTTTCCTTTCTCAAAATTCCTTGAGATAAGCATAATATTCTATTCTATTTATTTATTTCTTATAATTTTTTCTATAGCACTCATAATATTGTTTAACCTTTAGTATTCATTTTTAATATGTCACCTAGAGCTTAATAGAGTTATTCCTTTCATACTAAACTACACCTTGATACAACCATCCTTGACAAGGAGGTTCAACGCCACAACACTACTCAACAAGACAAGCTTTCTATGCCTAGTGGACCAATTACAAGGCAGCAAGCTTCAAAGCTTAAGCAAGTTATGCAAGGATTTGTTCAAGGATTAATCACATCTCAAATTCATGATGAGGCCAAGATATCCATGGAGGAACACCAAGGTATGCCAAAGCTTGTAATTTTGTTAAGGGAGGTGTGAAGAGGCTAGTACTTAACCAATTTTGAAGGCAAGCTCAATATCTCTTATAAAAGGGCTGATTGTATTATTTGGGCTTGTAATTTAGTTGCTTTTATTTAGTTTAAGCTTTGAACTTGTTTTATGGGTTGTTTGTATTAAGCCCATTGTTTGCTTTTATTCAGTTTAAGTTTTGAACTTATTTTATGGGCCGTTTGTATTAAGCCCATCGTTTACTTTAGACATTTAGGTCATCTTATTTTCTATAATATAAATATAATGAGATGAGAGTTATAATACAACTTTTTACGTCATTTGATGAATGAATTTTCCCTAATTTGGGTTTTTTCAAGAGAGATGTGATTGCCTTCTTGGTTACTTCAAGAAATTAATTTGCGACAACAAGTAAGTACTTGCAATGTGAATTAGTTTCTAATTTCTTTAGGATTGGGTCTCAATTCGTGAAATTGGTATTTGATCTAGTATGTTCTTGGGATAGAAAGTTAGGGTGATGAACTAATAGAATTGGGGGGTTTTAAGAACTCAGATTTCTTGGGGTTTCTGTATCATCTTGATATTAGAGCTTTGGCTTAATTCTATTGAACTCCTACATAACCCTTTTATGTTTTCTTGTTTGTTTCTTTGAAAATTTCATTTCTTTTTGGTTGTGACAATATGACCTTTCATGTTCTTTTATGTCTTTTTGAATTGTTGTTCCTGAATTCGTGTTCTTGTTTTCTTTTAGTGAATCTTTGCTTTCTTAATCTTTAAAACTAAATAAAAAAGTTCAAGGAAAAAGAAAAACATGTAAAAGAAAAAAAAAGGAATAAAAAAAAGAAAGAAATCAAAAAGATTGTGAAAAAAAAGAAGAGAGAAAATTTCAGATTGATTAAAATAGTTTTCTTTGAATCATGTATGCAATTCTTGTCAATCCATAACTTGACAATCATTTCTTTTGCATAAATTCAGGTTGTAAACTCAAATTAGCCTAATTTGTGTGCAAGAATCATTAAAACACATTAAATTACCTATCTTTCAATTTGGGACATATTTGAACTTGTTCCTTTAAGTTCCGGGATTTTAGTGAGTGTAGTTATAATTGGTGTGTCTTTCTTTGCTTTTTTTGTTTAATTTCTTGTTTGTGCCTATCTTCGCCTCTAACACATTGAATTGGATAATTTTGCACTCATATTGTTCAATTACTTATAAGAATCATTGTATACACATTCGTCATTAGTGTATTGGCATAGAAAATTTGTTGTTGTCCGTTCATTATAATTGCTTCTAGTTTTTATTCATTTTGTTTTCTTGTTAGGATTTATCCTGTTCTTTTCTAATTAATTTGGGTTGTTTTCTATTTTCTTGTTATTGCTTGAGTTGGTTTCTCAAGAGTAACCTTTAAGACATCACTTGATAGGTAAAAGGCAAGAGAGTGTGAGCCTATCTAGTAAAAAGCCAATAATTTGTGCGAAACACGAGAGGTAAAAGTTTTGTTCCATAGTGGAACACGTAAGGGAGTGCTAGTAAGGTGCTTTCTAACATTTTCTTCCAGGTTCTTAACAACATGTCTTATGAAAGTGATAATAGCGCAGCGAAGAAAGATTAAGGGAATCCAACATATCAGAACTTCACTTTACAAGCCAATTTATCGTCAATTTGAGAGGCTTAACTCAAGGTTTGATGATATGGAAGAATGATTTTAGAAATTGAAGGAGGAATCACAATTTGCTAGTAGAGGAGATTTGGGAAATAGAAGAGATGCTATTACTCCGATCTGAAACACATACAATTATAAAGAGTATGATTTTGTTGAGGATGATGAGGAGTGTCATAGGGGCAGAAATCAAGGTACAGGTGGACGATATGGTAGGGACAAAGTTAGAGGTGGTAATATAGCAAGAAATGAAAGAGGAAGGGAAAAGAAGTAGAAAGAGTGGACAAGAATATTGGTAGCATCAAGATGAAGATACCTCCTTTTCGAGGGAAAAATGATGCTGATGCCTACCTAGAGTGGGAAAGGAAAGTTGAGATGATATTTGTTTGTCACAACTACTCACAAGAGAAAAAGGTGGAGTTAACGGTAGTTGAATTCTCTCACTATGTTGCTTTTTAGTGGGATCAGTTGCTATTAAGTAGAAGAATAGTTAGCGAAAGGCCTATTGAGACATGGGAAGAAATGAAGGCCATAGTGAAGAAACACTTTGTGCCTATCTATTACTCTAGGGAGTTGCATCAAAGGCTCTAGTCTTTGACATAAGGTACTAAAAGCGTGGAGGACTATCATAAGGAGATGGAAATAGCCATAATTAGGGCTAATATTGAAGAGGATAGGGAAGTCACCATGGAAAGGTTTCTTGTTGGTTTGAACAAAGATATAGCTAATGTCGTGGAGTTGTATCACTGCATGGAAATTGAGGAAATGGTTAATATGGCCATAAAGATTGAAAGGAAATTGAAGAGTAAAGGCTCTAAACAGGCATACAATTATAGTTCTTTAAGTTCATGGAGATCCAAATGGACTAAGAAGGAAGAGAAGGGAAAGGATAAGTCTGATACAAGGGGACAACCTCTAAAGGTACCAATTCTAACTCTAATGCAGTTAATACACCTTTTAACCATAGAGATATCAAATGTTTCAAATGTTTGAATCTGGTCATATTGCTTCTCAATGCCTAAATAGAATAATTATGCTTTTGAGGGAGGATGGGGGAATTGAATATCAAGAGAGTGAAGATGAAGAAATGCCTCCATTAGAGGATTATAGTGATGTCGAGGTAGAAAAACCTATCCAAGTTGAAGCCATTGTGCTTAGGCATACCCTTAATGTGCAAGAGAAGATTGAGGTGGATGAGCAAAGAGAAAACATGTTCCATACCCAATGCTTGATAAATGGTAAGATGTGTAGTATGATTATAGATGGAGGAAGTTGCACCAATTTGGCTAGTACAGTTTTGGTGGAGAAGTTAGCGTTGCCTATTATTAAACATCCTAGCCCATACAAGCTACAATGGCTCAATGAATGTGGAGAAGTGAAGGTGCAAAAGCAACTTATGGTTGCATTCTCCATTGGTAGCTATTCAAATTAGGTTTTATGCGATGTAGTACCAATGTAAGTGGGTCACATATTGTTAGGGAGGCTTTAGGAGGGTGATAGAAATGTGATCCATGATGGTTATAAGAATAGGTACTCATTCAAAATGGCAGATTAGACCTATGTTTTAGGTCCTCTATTGCTAAAGGAGGTCCATGAGGATCAAATCATGCTTGCAAAAGCCATGGAAGAATTAAAAAAAGGGAGGTCAAGAGTTTAAAAAGAAAGAAAAGGAAAGGAGGCCATGAAGGAAATTGATAATAAAAACCCAATTAAGAGAAATTGCACTAGTGAGAAAAGAAAAAAGGGAAGTGCAATTGAAAAAGGAGAGCTGAGTGAAAAGAAGAGTGGAAGAAAAAAGAGTACTTTCTTTGCAAAATCAAGAGATTTGAGACAAGTGTTGCACACATATAAGCCTTTAGTTTTTCTTAACTATGGAGAAACTCTTTATGATGAGGCTGACTTTGATTCTTCTGTGCCTAGTGTTATTAAATCTGTTTTGTAGGAATACTCAGATGTGTCTCCAGATGAGATGCCCAAAGGACTTCCACCTTTGAGGGGCATTGAACACCAAATTGATTTTGTGCTAGGAGCTTAAATTCCAAAGCCCCTAGCTTATAGGAGTAATCCCGAGGAGATAAAGGAACTTCAGAAGTAAGTGGAGGAACTTTTAGAGAAGGGGCATGTAAAGGAAAGCTTACGCTGATGTGTTGTTCCTGTGTTGTTAGTGCCAAAGATAGATGGAACATGGCGCATGTGTGTGGATTGCAGGGCAATTAATTAGATAATAGTAATGTATAGCCACCCCATTCCTAGACTAGATGATACGTTTGATGAATTACATGGTGCACATTTCTTTATAAAAATTGATTTCATGAGTGGATATCATCAGATTAAGATGAAAGTAGGAGATGAATGGAAAATTGCTTTTAAAACTAAATATGGCTTGCATGAATGTGTGGTCATGCCATTTGGTTTGACAAATGCACTTAGCATTGTCATAAGATTGATGAACCATGTTTTGCGTGAATTTATTGGCAAGTTTGAGGTTACATACTTTGATGATATTATGATTTATAGCAAAATCATAGATGAACATGTTTTGCATCTTAAATCTATACTCTAGGCACTTAGAAGTGAAAAGTTGTATGCTAAGCTTAAAAGGTGTTCTTTTTGTATAGATAAAGTTGTGTTTCTTGTCTTTGTTATTTTTACCCATAGTGGTCATGTTGATGAGGAGAAGGTTAATGCTATCAAAGATTGGCCTACTTCTAAGTACGTTAGTGATGTGCGTAGCTTTCATGGTTTGGCTAGCTTTTTTAAGTGTTTTGTTAAAGAATTTCACACCATTGATTGAGCTAATTAAAAAGGATGTTGGCTTTAAGTGGAATGAGGCACAAGAACTTACATTTAATACGTTGGAAGATAAATTGTGTTCTGCACTTGTTCTAAGTTTGCCTAACTTTAATGAAGCTTTTGAAATTGAATATGATGCTTCCAGGATAGGTATTGGTGCTATTTTGATGTAAGGTAGGCATCCTATTGCTTTATTTAGTGAAAAGCTTCATGGACTACAACCAAACTATTCCATATATGACAGGGAGCTTTAAGCCTTGGTGAGAGCATTGGACACTTGGCAACAATACTTATAGCCAAAGGAGTTTGTAGTGCATTCTAACCATGGTTCAATTAAGCATTTGAAAGGCCAATGTAAGTTGAACAAGAGACATGCAAGATGGTTAGAGTTCATTGAAACATTTCCATATGTGATTAAGTACAAGTAAGGTAAGGAAAATGTGGTAGCAGATGCAGTATCAAGAAGGTACACTCTAATCAATACTTTAAGTTCTAAAATGCTTGGATTTGAGTTTATTAGAGAACTGTACGCTTTGGATTTTGATTTTGGGAATGTTTATATTTGAGTTTATTAGAGAATTGTACGCTTTGGATTTTGATTTTGGGAATGTTTATAGTGCATGTGAGCATGCTGCATTTCAAAAGTTTTATAGGCATGATGGGTAGCTGTTTAGCGAGAATAAGCTTTGTGTGCCTAATTGCTTTATGCATGACATAATTGTGCGTGAATCACAATGTGGAGGTTTGATGGGTCATTTGGGGGTGCAAAAGACATAGGACATAATTTGTGAACTTTTTATTGGCTTAATATAAGAAAAGATGTTGAGAAAGTTTGTTCTAGGCATGTTGCATGTAGACAGGCGAAATCAAAGACCCATCTATATAGTTTATATACCCCTTTGCCTATACCTAAGTGTCCTTGGATTGACATATCTATGGACTTTGTTTTAGGGCTGCCTATGACAAAAAATGGCTTGGATAGCATATTTGTGGTTGTTGATAGATTTAGTAAAATGCCACACTTCATTGTATGTCATAAAACTGATGATGCCACAAATATCGCTAATTTGTTCTTTAAGGATGTTGTGTGTTTGCATGATGTTCCTAAAACCATTGTTTCTAACTATGATGTAAAGTTCTTAAGTCACTTTTGGCATGTGCTTTGGGGGAAGTTAGGTACTAAAATTTTGTTTTCTACTATATTTCACCCTTAAACAGATGGTCAAACTGAAGTGGTAAATAGAACTTTAGGTTCTCTATTGCGTGCTATTGTGGCTGAAATGGTGAAGAGCATTCATGAGAAGGAGAGGTAGCAAATAGAGAAGCCTAATGAAGCAAATGCTAATAAGGCTAATCAAGGGCGCAAGTTGATGAGATTTGAGCCTGGTGATTGGGTTTGGGTGTATTTCAAGAAGGAGAGGTTTCCTAAGCAAAGGAAATCAAAGTTGGATCCTAGAGGTGATGGACCATTTCAAAAGCTTGAAAGGATTAATGATAATGCCTATAGGATTAATTTGCCAGGTGAGTATCAAACGTCTACTAGTTTCAATATTGCTGACCTCTCTCCTTTTGATAATGTAAGGGCTGATTCGAGGACAAATCCTTTTAAGGAGGGAGGGAATGATACAACTAGCCTTGACAAGGAGGTTGTTCAACACCACAACACTACTCAACAAGACAAGCTTTCTATGCCTAGTGGACCAATTACAAGGTAGCAAGCTTTAAAGCTCAAGCAAGCTATGCAAGGATTTGTTTAAGGCTTAATCATATCTCAAATTCATGATGAGGCCACGACATCCTTGGAGGAACAACAAGGCATGCCAAAGCTTGTAACTTTGCTAAGGCAGGCGTGAAGAGGTTAGTACTTAGTTAATTTTGAAGACAAGCTCAAAAAGGGCTGATTGTATTATTTGGGGTTGTAATTTAGTTGCTTTTATTTAGTTTAAGTTTTGAACTTGTTTTATGGGCTATTGTATTAAGCCCATTGTTTTCTTTAGACGTTTAGGACATCTTATTTTCTACAATATAAATAGAATGAGATGAGGCCTGTAATACAATTTTTTGTGTCATTTGATGAATGAATTTTCCAGAATTTGGGTTTCTTCAGGAGAGGTGTGATTGCCTTCTTGGTTACTTCAAGAAATTAATTTGTAACAACAAGTAAGTACTTACAATGTGAATTAGATTATGATTTCTTTGCGATTGGGTCTTAATTCATGAAATTGGGGTTTGATCTAGCATGTTCTTAGGATAAAAAGTTAGGTTAATGAACTAATAAAATTAGGGGGGTTTCAAGAACTCAGATTTCTTGGGGTTTTGGTATCACACCTATTTAACTTTTAATAATAATTTGTTATCTCACCACAACAAAGTAGACATTTAGCTACATTTTATTTTGTAACGTTCAAAAATCGTCGCCAAAAGTTACCATCAAGTGACGATTTTACAAATCGTTATTAAAACTGAGCCTTTAGCGACTAAATGAAAAAACATCACAAAAGGAACAACATTTTATGACGAATGTAAAAATCGTTGCCAAAAGGTGAAGATTTAGTGACGATTACATGAAAATCGTCACAAAATGATCCATAATGGGTGATGATTTTAGATATTCATCACTAAATTAACTTATGGTGACGTTTTTCAGAAATCGTAACCATAATTTGCTAAGCATTTGGTAACCATTTTGGAAATCGTCACTAAAGGGTCACAAGTGGCGATAATTATAAAAAATAGTCAGTAAAAAGACATTTGGTTTTTGGCTAAGTTTTTGACATTATTGCTAAAAGTGACCATTTGGCGACGATATTTTAAAGCGTGTCCAAAAAATCAAAATTTGGTGATGAGTTACACATTCAGTGACGATTACTGAAAATCGTCATTAAATGGTCCACATTTAGTGATGATTTCAAGAAATCATCACCAAAGGGTTGACATTTTCCAAAATTGTTAAACTAACATTTTTATAATCTATTATAGTTAAGATATGTTTTATTGGAGATTTGTTTTGAATGTTTACAACGTATTGTTGAAAACAAACACACAACATAGTTTTAAGTGTTAAATAGTAGTATTAATTAATCATTAGTATTTACTAATATTGTAAAAATTAGTTATAAAAAATTTAAATAATTATATCAATATCATAATATGATATATGGAGTAGTACGAACTTTGAATTAAAAGTTTAACAATTCATATAGTCATAGAATAAGAACAATAATAGTTCACACTCAATAGTATGCAGCTTGACCCTTAACTAGTAAAGAGGTTGTTGGACAAATTCTTACAAATACAATAATAAATCAATTTTAACGCTGAGTGCAGTTGATTGCATCGCTAAATGATGATGATACAATTTATTTTTTAGATTCTAAGTGACATGAGAGTTTGTAAAGCTAAATGAGTCCCCGATGTCTGGATTCTTGAGAAGGGTCCTTTTATGTTCGAAGGCACCAATTGAAACAGTAATAGTTCTTCCCTCAGGTGTAGGGTTTTTCACACCCTCTTTCAATAACTTTTCCACTGTAACTAAACTTGTAGAGGATACAGTGACTGAATTGCTAGATTTAGTATGGAAGACAAGTTCTTCAAATGAACTACCAGTATGAAACGGTTTACCTAAAACACAATCAGTATAGGACTTATATATTGTCAGATTAGTAAACCGTTAAACAAACCAAAATTAGAGTGACATGCATACGTGAATGAGTAGACGAAGTCTGTGGAATTGACAAATTTTCCAAAACAACTAATTTCCCTAATCCTTTACAGATCGTTGTGACATCGCTTCCACCTCTATAGGCATACATGTCATCTTTGAGATTCAGGGAAGCTTAAAACAACATATAGTATATACCATCAAATGTGAATATATATAATAGCTTCATAAAAGGAAATGAGATGTACATAATAAGGAAAGTGGCGTTGTTCGAATGATACTAAATACCTTAAAGCAGAAGATCGACCATGGAAGGAAAATGATGATTAGTGTATGAAGTGGAGATTTTTTCTGCATTATTTATTTTTTCAATAGGCACAATTTTGCCATATTCCTCCCAACGGAATGAATTATGGCCATCCAAAACTAGTCTCCTTGTCGACTTTCCTTGGTTCATAATGTTAAGAGGTATATTCTACAAATGTCGATTTAGAATAAAATGATGATATATTCAACTCCAATTTCGATGATAAGAGAATGTAGTCCAGTTTAGCACTTATACATCTTCAATGTGACCAATGATATGAAAGTTACCCCTACTAAAATTTCAAAAATCTATTATGTAGTTTATATCATAAGCAAAATTTAAAATTTAAAGTAGAATAGACATGACTATGTTCTTGATGTACAAAAATATAACATTATCTATATTGGTCTATATTACTATTAATGGAAATGAATAAAAGTAAAATACTCTTGAAGACCTTTCATCAAATAGTTACGAAGCTTTGATGAGGGGAGCATTAAAGGTCACTAGGAACACAGGCACAAACAAATAACAAAGTAGACAGTAAATTATCTTCAAAATAGAATCATAAACACAACTCATACATCAAATGCACCTAAGGTATAAGTTAAACTTGGCACAACTTCGTTGATGAAAATAGAATCAGAGAATAATACCAATTCAGTTAATAATGGTTATTTGACGGTGATGACCACAATAAAGAACCCAAATAGAAGAGAGGATTTTGAGAAATGTTAACGGCTTAAACGAGAATGGAGTAGCCTTTTATATTTATGTCTTTGAAAACCTAATACAAAACGACATCGTTTTTCTTGTTTAGGTAAATGATGTCATTTATTGTTTACTATAGTTGTTTGGAATTATTATTAATTAATTTGCTACGTTCTATTGTATTTGGTCGATGAATATTAGATGCGGCGACTAATATATGGTTCGTCGCCAAAGCCCGCGAGTTCATAAATAATTTTTAATAAATTTATTTTCTTATTCCAAATAAAACATAATTTGAATTAAAAATTAAATAATTCAATTGAAAATTGTTTGCAAATTAATTTGTTGACTGTTCAAATAAATTATAATTGGCCTACAATTTTCAAAAAATTATACATTTTGATTATTATAATTTCAAAAAACATATTTATAAAACTATACATTTTAATTATTGTAATTTAGAAAAGTTAAAGTATAATTATTTAACAAGACATTGTAGTATAATTAGAAAACTATTTTTAAAAAATTATATTAAAGATTAGTCATTCTAAAAAATTAAGCAAATGAAGAACAATTGCATATATAAGTGAGAAGATTAATTTAACAATTTGTATGATGTATTAGGAATACCTCATATATATTAATCAATTAAGAAAATTAAGAAAGTAAAGAGATTGCTTCAGTTTTAGAGATTGCTTCGATTTTAGGCGACGATGTGGAAAGTTGGTAGCAAATTGTCTACCATTTATAACTAAGTATGGTGGTTGGTCACGGATATGGTCTTCTACGACTAAAATTACTTCGTCGCAAAAACCAAAAAGATACATTTAAATTAAATGTATCTTTTTATACAAATAATAGGGTTAATGGTAGATTAAGGGCTTTGGGTATATGCTGTCATGCTAGTGATGAATCTGGTTTAAATGAAATGTGGATTGCAATCCTTATTAATTTAGCTAATAACAAAAAGTGGATACAAATTTTTAAAAATTGACCTACGTTATTTTGTTTATCCACCAAACAAATCAAGAACGACTCCATATGTAAGTGTTAAAGACAAAATCTTCATTTTGTTATTGATAGTAGGAAAAACTCATATATGTTAATCAATTAGAAAATTAAGAATGTAAAGAAAATGCTTGAGTTTTGGCGACGTTGTGTATAATTGGAAGCGAAATTGGTGATAGGCGACGAAAGTCTTGACTATTGGAAAAAAGTAAAAGGATTAGTATGGGGATGATTTATCAATTTGGTATCAAAATGTTGTACAATTTGTGATGCTATTTTATTTTCGTAGCAAAAGTTTAACGTTTGGCAATAAAACCAAATATGTAGAATGAGAAAAATTAAATAGACGCTGAACGATGTCATCCTAACGACTGTTAACTGAAAAACAGACGATTGTCTCTCCTGCACTTGCTTCTGCCTTTTTCCTCTTTAACACAGTTTTTTGTCGTTTTCTCTCCTCCTGACTGATGTTTGTATGCTTCTGTCTTCTCTAGTCATTGTCCTCCTGTCCTTCAGTCGAGGTTAGTCATTCAACACTTGATCTTTGTGATGAATGTCGTGTTGGAGTTGTTTGTATTTTAACCAAAAATACCTTACAGTTCAATAAGATTTTTGGAGTGTTTTTGCATTTGTTTTGATAATGTGTGGTGCGTATGGCTTTGCAATATGTTATAGTACATTTAGGAAGGAATAAGACATAATTCTCTTAGGTGATTTGGGTGAATAATTTACACCTTTGAAGTGTTTGAAGAAAGTTTAGAGTTCTACTTATGTTAAACACTTCCCTTTTTAGTTTATAATGGAAAATATTAAGTACATTTTAAAAGAACGACACCATTTTTGAAGCCTACTAATGTTGTGATTGAAGTTAAAGATGTGACTACTGCTATTGATGATATGTTTTACTAAAGTTGATAGTCTGCTTATAGTAATTATTGATACACTTACTATGTTGACTGGAGTTGATGATGTGCTTGCTAAAGTTGTGCCTAATGCTTTATATTGAAAATGAGGTTAATGATAGTGATCTATTATCTTATTTCAAATATGAAAATGACACATGTGGCGATGAAATTTAGAAATTTAGATTAAAATATAAAGAGAGAAACTCCAAGAAAAGAATATAAGATGAGGTTGTAACTGATGAAATTGAATACCATGAAAGTGAAAGAATAAATGACATGAATAGGAAGTTTATAATTTTGAAAATAGACAGTGAGTTCATTAAGAGTGATTAGGTAAATACTGCATAAGTTTAAAAGATGATGTTGACAATGCATTAAACGGTAGATGTCAAAACTTTATTATGATCCAACATATAATATTCCAGCTTAGGTTATGTTAAAAGTTTAAAATTGAGAGGTAATTGAAGAAAATATTAATTAAAGACTCCATTATTAAGAGTTTGGGTTTGAGATACAAAAAGATGAAAGGATTGTAATAAAATGGTGAGAAATCATTGCTTTATCTAGCATATGTACAAAGAGGGATATAGAGAGAAGAAGGCTTTTGGATTCAACCATAAACTCAAGTTAAACTTGATATTGGACTTATTAATAATTCTATTATTACTTATAAAATTACAGATTAAGTGAAATAGAAGTTGCTTAGAATTGGAATTAGTTTTTAATTACAACTTTGCATTTCCTTGTATCCTTTATTAAAAGTTTTATTATTACTGCATTAATTTTATACTTGGTTAAATGGAATTTACTTGGCATTGGACTTGGTTTACAGCTTTATATTTCTTTATAGCCTTTCTTACATGATTAAAGACATTAAAAGATGCAATTTGAGATGATGGATGATGATGATGAGCTCTTTTAGATGAACTACATATTGAGTTAATAAGGAGGAATATTACTTTTGTTTGGTATATGATATTTTTAATTTAGAGGGAAAAATTTATGTTAAAAGCTTTAAGTTCATTAAAAGTTGAACATTAGTTGGAATTGTTGATGTTCAGAGCTTTTAGCATTGGATATTAATTAAGGATGAGGTTACTCACTAACAACTTAATATAAACATAATTGCAAGCAACATTATAAAAGTTGAAAATATAGTTGTCTATAGAAATAAACATACCTAACAAATAACTATAGTATAATATCAAAGTTGATAAAGTTTATATCCTTAAACTTTTATACAAAATAAAAATAGTTATATATACTATAGTACAAAAATAGTTATAAGAACTAGAAAAAAAATAACTAGAAGGGTTGAGGAAAACCCATAATAATCGAACATTAAACATCAATGTCCATTTTTTTATTGTCACTATTATTAAAATGGTAATTATCAATTAACTACCAATTATGGACATCATTTTTAGAGCAGGACCAACAGTAAATTCTTCTTTCATTCTTTCCTTTATTCCTAGCAGATATTTACTTAATATAAGTAAGCAATATTATAGGTCATACAATATAATATATAAAAAATAAAATCAACATCATTTTTGCTTTATTAAGATGACTTTCAACATGACCCACTAATCAAATACAACAACAGTTCATGTGCATGTTAAGGAAAAAAAAACTAAGACATTATCTTATTCCTATCCAATAGCCAATATACCAAACAAAAGAAAGAGAGAGAAAAAAAGTCAAATAACAATTAAAGTAATGACTTTTTATGTAGTAGATGACAAAGTCATTCAAGAATACTTTAAAGTTATAAGTATGTTTGTAGCTTGAAGTTAGACTAAAAACAAACTTTTAGTCTTTTGGGTTTAGGAAGTCTCATCAACTACAACTCATCTTGAATCTCAATTGTGTCCTAAACTTCGTGCAATACCAACATTTTAGAGTTGAGAAATATTTTTTTTCCTAAAACGTTCGAGCTTTAACAGTTCCTAAACATGTTCTATTCATTGTTATTAAATATTTTTTTGTTCTTAAAGAATCAAATCTTGATAAACAAAAAGGAACATGCATAAATGAGACTATGTATTAGTTTTGATAGCAATAAGGTCTCCAAGTTGAGTTTATTTGCTCCTCATCCATGGACTTGAAGCTTTTATGGTTATCAACCTTTTTTTTAATACTATTCTTATCCTACAATTTTGTAATTTATAGCATAGAGCTCATATACTTCTAAAATAATCCTTTAGTTTCTTTGTATAATGTTAAGCAGGGAGCTCATATACTTCTAAAACAATCCTTCCATTTCTTTGCTTTTGTAGATGCAATTTTTTTAATATTAGTGATGATGTTATAATTATTTACCAATTATACTTCTTTATGCCACTTTTTCATTCACCAGAGAGATAAATAATTATTCATTTTAGTTTTATTAATTTTGATGAGAGATTAATGAATTATAGATTCTATTTATTGTATTACAATCTCATTTTGATCATAATATTGGAATGATTATGTGAATAGAGTAAGATCACAACTTAATTAAGATATTTCATGAATAATAGCTACATTATTCCAATGATCTTCAACTTGATAATTGATTGAGAAGCAATTGATCTTCATACCATCTTTTCATTGTTATATTGCTTACATTTCCTTTATCATTGTTATATTGCATACATTACTTTTATCATTGTTATATTGCTTACATTTCTTTTGCCATTGTTATATTGCTTACATCTTGTCATTGTCACTTTTGACTTTTTTTTCCATAAAATTTTCTATAACCCTTGCTCACTTCTTAAATGTATACATCTATGAAAATATACCTCATAATTGTATACATCTATAGGTTAAAATGGTTGTTTGGTGTGTGAGAAATCTCTTCCCTTTTTAAAAACTTTATAATTTTTTTGTATTTAGTTGGTGATTGTGTATAGGTTTATTTGCAAATTATATGTTCCTCTATTTGATTGGAGCCAAAACTGCAGAATTTGTGTGGCATCTTCAGGTATACTCTCCCTACCCACTACATGTTTGAGAAATGCAACTGTTGTTAATGCGTATTAGTAGTAACCATTATTGTTATTGCGAATAAGTAGTAATCATCTTACTAATAAGTGTGTTAATTAATTTCTTTTAGATATCATTCGTCGTTTCATTTTATTGTATACTGTTTATGTAATTGGTGCGTATGAATTGAAACAACATTGTTAATTTCATAGGTTTTTTAAACGTAATAGTAAACGAAAATGCATGTATAACTCAGTTATCTTCTTTAATTGTACAACCAAATGGACAAGAGTTGGATGTGCCATTGAAAATGGTCAACTGAATACGTAGAAGGATTTAAGAGTTTCATGCAATTTGTAGAAGATCAAATAGGTGATGAATGTAGTATTCATTATCCATGCATCGATTGCTTAAATGTGGACTTCCAAAGTCAAGATGTAGAATATAATCACTTACTGATCTAAGGCATAGACAAATTTTATACCCTATGGCTTTATCATGGTGAATGTAAGGAAGAAGGTTGTAGTAGAAATGATGGTACATGTTATGATGACAATTACAATAATGATGTTGATTATTGTGATGTGATTGATGATGGTGATGATGGGATTGATGAGATGTTAGATGATTTTCAGAACTATATGGAGACCATGAATGAAAAAAGAATGCCTAACATAATTGTTAGTATTACAGAAGAAAATTTTGGGAAGTTTTTGAAAGTTGCTCAAGAATAATTGTATCCGGGGTACTATAATTTCCTATAACTATCATTTGTTGTGAAGTTGTTGCATTTGAAGGTTTATAGTAAATGGAGTAACAAGTCCTTTGATATGTTAATTGACTTATTAAATGAAGCCTTACCTATTGGCATAAGTTGCCGAAATCTTACTATGATCTGAAGAAACTGTTAAAGGACCTTGGATTGAGATATATTTCAATTCATGCTTATAAGTATGACTATGTTCTTTTTGGAAGGAAAGTAAAGACCTTTAAGAGTGTCCTATTTGTGGTACATCAAGGTGGTAGGTGGATGATGGGATAGGGAAAAGGATACCGAATAAAATCTGTCGATGCTTTCCTATTAAACCACAATTACAAAGACTTTTTATGTAAACAAAAAATAGTCATAGATATGAGGTGGCATAAAGAGAAATGCATTGATGATAACATTATGTGTCATCCAACAAATTCAATGGCATAGAAAGAGCTTAATAGAAAGTTTCTATGGTTTAGACAAGATTGTCGTAATGTTCGACTTGGAAGGCCTCATATGGATTTAATCCTTTCGGTAATATGACTAATTTATATAGTATGTGGTAGGTGATCCTAGTCTTATACAATTGACCTCCATAGAAGTGTATGAAGGAGCCTTTTATGTTATTGTCTTTGCTTATTCCTAAACCTACTACTCTTGGTAAGGACATCGATGTATCATGAAACCATTAATTGATGACTTAAACAATCAACGAGAATTTGAATTACAAACTTTTGATGTTGTTGAAGGTAAAACATTTATAATGCATGTTACTGTTTTTTGCACTATAACTGATTTACCAGCTTATGGAAATTTGTCTAGGTAGAGCACTAAAGGGTATATGGCTTGTTCGGTGTGTAACTATCAAACAAATTAAAAAAGGATACGAAGTAAAATATGTTATATGGGTCGTCGTCATTATTTAGAACATGGGTATAGATTGCAAAGAAGTAAACATTTTAATGGCATAGTAGAATTAGGTGATGCTCTGATGCAGTTGTTCAGTGATGATATTGTTTACCAGCTGTCACATTTAGGTGACATAAAACCTGGCAAACACTTAAGTAATCGAAAGCGTAAGAGAAATGATCTCGAGCTGAATTGGACCAAAAAAACATGTTTTTTAACTTGCCATATTGGAAGGAATTACTATTGAGGCATAATCTTGATGTCATGCATATTGAGAAAAAAAACTGTGAGTTCATTTTAAGCACTGTCATGGGAATTGATGGGAAATCCAAACGCAAAATTAAGGCTAGACTAGACTTAGAAGACATGAATATTAGAAAGGATTTGCATTTGAAAAGAAGAGATAATGGTTCATACTTTATTACCCCTACTTGTTTCAAAATGTCAAAAAGTGAGAAATAATCATTCTATCAGTTCCTCAAATCACTCAAATTTTCTGATGGGTATGCATCAAATATAGGTCATTGTGTAAATGTTAAATAGGGAAAAGTGTCAGGGTTGAAAACTCATGATTGTTATGTACTTTTGTAACGACTACTTCCTGTTGGAATACGCGGTTGTTTGCCAAAGGATGTATCTGTTACTTTAGGTCAAGTGAGAGAGTTTTTTAAGCAGTTATGTTGCAAGACACTTAAAGTTGAAGAGCTTGATAAAATGGAAAAAACATAGCATTGATTCTATGTAAGCTTGAACTATTATTCCCCCCATCATTTTTTTGATGTTATGGTTCATTTGGTAATTCACTTACCATATCAAGCAAAACTTTATGGACCGGTTCAATTTTGATTGATGTTTTCGAGTCAAAGATAATTCATGTTAAATTCAACAAGTTTTTTGTTATTTGTTTATAACAATTCCTTAGTTTATAACTGTTTATTTTTAGGTTTTTATGTTCTCTTAAGCATTATGTACATAATAGAGCTCAATCAGAGGGGTTTATTATAGAGGCTAATATAACAAATTAATGCTTGACTTTTTGTTCAATCTACTTAACTGATGTGGAGGTAAGATTTAATAGACCAAAACGTAACTTTGATTTTCATGATAATAGTGGGTTGTCTATTTTCTCCCAAAAAGTTAGGCCACTTGGTGTGGGTAAATATGTGGAGTCAACTAAAGACGAATTCGAAATTGTCCATTAGTATATATTAAACAATTGCAAGAAAGTTGATACATATATGGAGTACGTATATTCCTTTTCATTCAAACAATCATATTAGAATTTTATTCATTCACTTTGAGATCTTACTGTTATTGTCTTTCTTAAATAGAGAGAACAAAGACACAATTCGCAGTAAAGGGATTATTAATATTGAAGAAAGACATAGGCAGAAGTTTGTATCATGGTTTAGAAATCGAGTAAGTTTCGTATTGATTACTTATTATGAAAATATAAGATATGTCTCATCCTCATATTTATTTTCAATTTGTCGTACAGATGATACAGTTATATAACTATAACGTATAAGAAGTGGCAATAATATTATATAGTTTGGCATGTGGGCCTTATATTTATGGGAAGAAATACACAAGTTGCATTGTTAATAGGGTGAGATTTCAGATACAAGATCGAGATAGTCGAGTTAGAAGTTAAAATAGTGGGGGTTGTCATTAAAGGATGTCATGACGACGAAATCATTGACTTCTACAGTGTCATCTCTGAAATAATAGAGTTGCACTATATCAAGGATAAGAAGGTTGTTCTATTTAAATGCAAATGGTTTGATCTAATTGATATGGGAGTGAACGGGCATATTACTAGCATAAATGATTGTAATACATGGTATAATAATGATTCTTTTGCCCTTGCAAATCAAGTTAAACAAGTTTTCTACGTCAACGATAATGTATTAGGTAGCAATTAGAAGGTTGTTCAAAAGTTTCAACATTCTTTGATTTTTGTGAAAGGGATATTGGTCAATTAGATGAGGATGTAGATGGAGTCTATCAGGATATTAGATTGGAGTTCAATAATGAAGGCATTCCAGTAGAAGATGCAGATCTATCATTCTATAAGAGAGATGTAGAGCCCAACATAATTCAACTAGATGAAGCCCAAGCCTATCTTATCTTACAAACAGAAGAACACTATACTCGGGATGACTTAAATGAAAATGATGATACTTTGCTGGAATGTCTTAGGGATGAAGAATCCAACGATAATGTACTTTGTGATGATGATTTTCAAAATATTGATCATGATGATTGAATGTAAATAAATTGTTTATATTGTTTGAAATGTTATGTTCATAATTGCTTTCTGTTGTTGATGTTTTACTTATGTTAATTTATGATGACTACATGCATACTTTTAATGTTTCACTTATGTTTTTGCGGAATGTTATGTCGAATGTTTAGTATTTGATTACTGATCTCCTTATATTCATATGGAAAATTGATGTTTGAGTTACATTATATGTTATGTTCATATTTCATTTTACACAGCTTCAATGTAATGGCACCTGGTAGAAACAAAGGAAGAAAAGTGGTAACGAACGAAGAAGTTCCTCCCATTCAACAACCAACAATTGCATCCTTGAATGAATACAGTAATCAGCAACCTTTACCAACATCGTCTGTTAGTTATAAGGAATCTTCAAGTCTGTTACTATTAACCAAACATATTTACATTAATGTTGAAGTTACTCATTACGTGTTTAGTTTTTTTTCTTATTATGTTTTTTTTTTGTTTTTAGGTTCCAAGACTTGCATTAGAAAATGAGGTAAAGGTAAGACAAAAGTTGTTGAGTTGTAACGGATGAATGTTGCAATGAACAGTAAGTTGTTTATGATCATTGACTGTACGTAACGTCAACCTCTGGATAAGATCTAATCTGCAAAATTGTTCAGCGAGTTGGGTGTCGTTGTGAGGAATGAATTGCCTTTCCTTCAACGTGTTAGGCAGTTGAAGAAAGACAACTTACTCCAAAATGCTTTGGAAAAAGTTTCAGTAATGTTTCAATTTATTTGATTATATGTATTGTGATTTTACTTAACAAAAATAGTAACTTAACCTATACGTATTCTTCATAGATGAAGCTTAATATCATTGATATCGATACCTCTAAGGTTTCAAGTTATGTTACTTCACTGTTGAAACAAAGGGTGAAGGATCATCGTCATAGACTTAATAAATATTACCAGTCTTTCCCTTCTGATGAAGAGGCAAGGAGACATGTTCCGAATCGAGTCACTCCCAAAAATTGGAGTGAAATGTGTGATTATTGGGCCTCAGCGAAAGTTCAGGTTTGTTTTATTTCTCTACATATTTTCCTCCACTTATTTTGTTTATACATTTCATGACAACTTCTCTTAATTTAGGAAAAGTGTGAGAATGCCAAGGTGAACAAAGCATAAACAAAGACTCCTCATAACACCATATCCAAATCGTTTGTTGTCGTCCGACAAGAATTTGTAAGTGTAAGGTCTTCTAACTTATTATTATATTTCTTAATACAATAAATTATATTATCTTTTAATTTCTTAAATTCATATAATAGAGCCAAACACAACTCCAAGGACAAGAGTATGACACTATAAGGAAGATCAAGGCTAGACATCTAGAAATGCACAAAGTAATTATATAATTACAAACAAATTAATATTACAATTTATTTTCTATGTAATACTAAGTAATAATTTTTTTATTAACTCCATTTTGTACTTTAAATTGTAAGACAAGATGTAGGAGTTGTTGCAGACATCATTGTTTGAGGAGAATAACCCCAATGATGATGACATTTGCAACAATGTTCTTGGTACAAGATCGGGCTATATCAAAGGTCTTGGATATGGTCCTAAGCCTGTTGGTGCATCTTTGTCACGACCAGCATATGTGACGACGCTTTAAGATGAAAACCAGCCACTGAAGACTAGGCTACAATGTAAGGAAAAAAAGTTAGATCACAATGTAAAAGAAGTGAACAAGCTTAAAAAGATGGTTAAATAATTAACAAGTTCAAACTACATTAGTGGTAGTGACGACGATGAGGACTCTTAGTTTGTATATGACTTGTAAATATTTTTATATAAAATGCATTCCATTTTAATGTTTATTTTATTTCAATTTATAATTATTTAAAAAATATGTCACCAACATTAATTATAAAATATAACAAATTTATATTTCAAACTGTCTTAAAAATTGCAATAAATTAAAACAAAATTTTAAAAATTATAATAAAAATTAAATTTAAAATAAAAATTTTATCACTAAAAAATATTAATTACCAAAACAAAATCGTCATAAAATGTTATTACCTACGTTTACAAGAATGTCTCGAAAAACATATACCTACAACAAAAAATTAGTAGCTAAAACTATTCTTCTACAAAAATAGAATTGTCACTAAAATGTATTAACTACGAAAAAAATCGTCACAAAATGTTACCTATGTTTACAAGAACGTTCCTAAAAACATTTACCTACAATAAAAAGTTAGTAGTTAAAAATATTTTTGTTACAAAAACAAATCGTCGCTAAAAATAATTACTTACGACTATGGTTTAGTACGTAAAAACTTTTATTTATGAAGCATATACGTCGCAAAATCCTATGTATGATGTTCCTCGTTTTTGTTGGTTATATGTTTTACCGATGAAATTATTGTGTATTTAAAATATTTTTGTGACGATTTCAAGAAAACATCGCGAATATTGTTTTGCTATCGGGATTCAGCGATCATTAGGGTGACGATTATTTTTAGTCGCAAATATTAATTTGTGACGATGTATTAATATTTAGCGCGTTTTATTTTGTCGCCAATAACCTTATCTGTTGTAGTGGCTATCAACAATTTATTTGTTCTTATTATTCTAACTAATAACCTTATCTATTTTAGTGTCTATCAACAATTTATTTGTTCTTATTATTCTAAGTAATAGTAATTTTAAACTGAAAAATGATTTTCTTAATTTTGAAGAAAAAAGACATTAGGTTGAATAGTAAATCCAACTTTTGGGTGGTTGTTATAAAATTAAGATTTAAAAGATTTAGAACAAAAAGGATAACAATATAGACTTCTTTTTTATTTATTAAAAGCTCTTGTTGAAATGTCCCATACTAGATCAAGACAAAGTTAAAAATTGAAACCAAATTGAAGTTGGAAAGTTTAAGATAATTGGGATCACTTTTATGAAATTGAATTTTAAAAAATTTAGGACAAAAAGGGAACCAAAGAGGACAACAATCTTTTTTCTTTAAGACTTTTTTTTTCTGTTTATAAAAGCCCTTTCTAAAAAGTCCCATAAACTAAATTAAGACAAAACGAAAAAATTGAAACTAAATTGATACATTGTTTTAAGAGAGAATAAATAGTGAAACCAAATATGCATTGAATTATTTATATTTATATTTGAATTCAGTGACTTTTCTCCTGCTAAGAATTCCTATCAGAGAGCGGAGTTGAGGATGTGATTTCTTTCTTCACTAAACAGCTCTACAGTACATAACAGGAATACTGAAGTCACGATCATAATAAAGGTAAATTGAGGTGGACATAAAGAATCCAATTAGGTGATTTCAAGAAGAGGATTTATATCTCTATCTTTTAGATAAATATAAATTTCAATCGAGTCTTTACGCTTTCAAATCAATCAGAGAACAATATTTATATAGGGGGTGGGGGTGGGAAGAAGAGATTGAAAAACAAACTAGTAGGCACTAGTATTTAACAAGCGTATATAAATTTTTGGAATTATGCCTATGACCCAATCGTTATGTAATAGATTGAACATTTTTTTTGTGATTATTAACTTTGTTTAATAACATGACAAATGATTATATTATCATATTATGTTTATTGCTTTTATCCTAAT
>JAOSBO010074015.1:0-50598 GCA_027563915.1 Erythroxylum rotundifolium | reverse complement strand
TCAACTTTCATTGCGATTTTTGACATATAGGCTAGCTTAGACCTTTTTCACTTGGTTCCAATTAAGTGAGACGACCCGAGAATTGCAACCTATACTGCAATCTTGGAACTTTTATATATTTGACCAGTTTCCAAGGATCGATCGTAAGATCGAATCGACAGAGCCACGATCATAGACAAACTACTACATTTTGTGAACAAAAAGGAAGTGTGGCTGTTGATCAAATGACAGATGCAAGCTAATATTGATAACTTGATGTGACAACTCAACAATATGAAGGCTTCATCCTTAGCTCTAGTGAATGTCATGCAACTCAAGAGTAAACTTTGTAGATAAATCGACCATGATATAGTGGACTATTACTTGATGAAGGAAAGCAATCTAGAACAAGTTAATTATATGGGAGCTTAATATAGATGAGGAGGGGGAAATAATCCCTACTCCAACACCTATAACACCCTAGGTGGAAGAATCACCCTAACTTTACTTAGATGAATAATGCCGAAGGATAATTTAGACGCTAAGGAAAATCAAGCTTCCCAAAAGATAAAACAAACTTAATGGGATCCAAGTTGGATAAGATTTTAGATAAAATTGGAGGCTTGGGGGATGTATACAGGAGGCTTGAAAACAAATTCGAGCAAATCACCAAGAACCATGCCTCTTTAATACACAATCTGGAAGTCCAAGTAAGTCAACTAGCATAGGAAATATCTACTCAGAATGTGGGAACCCTTTCAAGAAATACCGAGTCTAACCTAAAGGAACAAATCATGGCCATCACTCAAACCTAGGAAAAGGGACTTGAACATGTGAAGGAAGATGGAGATAAAGGAAAAGAACAAGCAATTATGAAACTCCTTCTAAGTGAACTCGTAATTGACCCAATCAAGGAACCTCAACTTGCAATTCCATACCCTATTCTAGCTTAGCGAAAGTCAATTTCAAGTAGGGCAATGAGTAATTTTAAGGAGGTTAAATCAAACAAGGTTGAGGACATAGCGGAGCAACTATAAATGAGGCTCACACTAAAGGAATCAGTCAAGAAGAAGGTTAAAGAGCACATAGCGGAAGAAAACCCTAACATAGCATAAAAGAAAGAGGACCTAAGGGATTTTTACATTGCTTACAATATTAATAGAGTCAACATAGATTGGGCATTCACAGATTTTGGAGCAAGTATCAATATGATGCCCTATACCTTTAGTCAGCAAGTTGGGGTTAGCAAAGTTAGAACCTACAAAGATGTTAGTAAAAATGGCTAATAGAACAGTTCATCAATTGAAGGGGATTATTAAGGACATGTAAGTACAAATTGATAAATTTACCTTTCCTATGAACTTTTATATATTGAATATTGAAAAAGATATGAAAAGCCCTATGGTCCTTGGATGATCGTTCCTGGCCACTGCTTGCTAATTCTCAAGGTAGGAAAGCAGGAAATAACTTTCAAAGTCTCAAAGAAAGATAACATTTCTCCTTTACCTCCAACTAATATCAAGGAAATTGAACCTTGAGGACAATGGGATGATATCGAGGATCTTGGGAATGCATTCAAAATGAAACGATCGCATCGAAGAAAGTGAAGGAAAGAAAATCACAAGGAACATGGAATCCATAGCATTGTAGCTCATATACAAAATCTGAGACCAGTGACCACAATACTATTGCACCATTCATTTAAACCCCCATGAGAAAACAAAAGGTGTCGAGCTACCAATGATAAAAGAAGCACTGCATAGGAGGCAACCTTTGGACTTTAAATTGATGTTAATTCTCTTGATTTTTAGATAGCTAAATTTTTCAATTAGGTTGTTTCGTTTTCAAATAAAATTGAAAAGGGATAGGACTCAACAGGAATTTGATGATCAAGGAAGTAAGCAAGGAGAGGTGAAAGAGCTATAACGAGTTAAAAGTGATTTCAGGAAAGTGGAGAAGGACAAAAGAAGAGAAAATTTAAAAATTGGTGGAAAATTGAGGCAGGGTAAAAAGAGGACACATGATTTTTAAAGTTGAATTTACCATTTTACTATCTAATCACTTATATACTCATTTCCAATTCACTTTTTCACTCACTTTCATTTTTACTTTATCTCTCTAAGTTTTAAACCTCCAAACACTCTCACTTCTCTCTATCCTTATTTCAAACCTCTAATTCTTCGAACTTCTATCGACTCCCAAGCTAGTATGTCACGCATCAAGGAAACAGTAAGGTACTATCAATCAGCAGGGCGAAATGAAGTCTCAGGATTAGGGAGAAGGAACAGGGCAAGAGACTTCAAAGCACCCTTCCCGATTTACACAAATGAGGAAGGTATTCGTTTCCAATCTATCAAAGCTAAACAAATTATAGTCCCTAAATATTTTGATATTGATATGATTGATAGGTTAGAACTGTGTGATAGGGTAAAGAACTTAGGAGAAAGAATTCAGTGTTGAAAATTCATACACTTCTAATTTCCTGTATACCAGGAGCTTACTATAGAATTCTTTATTTACCTATTCTACAAACTTAGGAACTCTAAAGAATTTGGTTTAGGTTACGAGGATGAGCTTATGAACTGAACATCTAAATTATGTGCAAAATGTGTGGGTTCCTCGAGCTCATCAGGTTAGAGTGATTCGATGCTAAAAATGTGCAAAATAATATAATAAGGATCCATGAGCACTTGTTGCTAAACAAAATTCATGTGTCAAATGGTTTTTGATAAATTAGAAACCAATAAGTGTTCGAATTTTTTATATTGTGGTGTGTGGATCACAACATTCTAGTTTGCATCTCCACACATATACTGAATGCTATTATTACGACTCTACATAAAAGGAACAACAATTTAGGTATGGGGTACTTAGTTTCCACCGTTGCTGAGTATTATGGTGTGGACTGTAGTGGTTTAACTTTCCATCTCCTAAATTTTTTAAATAATATCGTTTATGGCATACTGAAATCCTAAAGTCCCATAACATGGAACTTTGGGATATCAGCCAAAACGCGCATGTGAAGATTAGGGCTAATCAGTAAAGTTCTATTACAGTGCCACCTTAGCAGGTAGAAGAGGACTCAACTAGTGAAGACCCTGAGGAAGAAGAAGAAACAGAAGAACGGGGTCAGAAGAAAGTACTGGATACAGTCTCTACAAATAACAAGGAAATTACAAATACACTTGCGGAGAACTCCAAAATGATGAAGGAGATAGCCCGAACTCATCAAAGTTAGAGTCAGTGCATATGTCGTATCAATCATTATTTTGAGGCTCAAGGCATTCCATTGCTACCGTCAACACCATCCCTTCCTCCATCACCATGAGGAATTACTCTAACCCCCTTTCTTTTTAAATTTAGTCTTCATTTTTATTTTTTGTTTTCTACTTTAATTTATGTTTCTTCTTTCCTTATGTGTTTGTTTGTCCCCTTCTCATATTGAGGATAATGTGTTGTTCAAGTGTGGGCAGGGTTATGTGGTTTACTTTGAATGTGATTTTGCATATTGTATGATAGTTATTAGGTTGCATTTTGTGAATTATGTAAATGTGTCAATGGCTTAGATAAATTGGAAGTGATTTAATTTTAAATATAGTCTATTAGGTTGTGAACAATCATTAGCATGCAAAATTAGTGAATTGAGGTCTTTGGCTAAATATGTAACTTAATAAGGATTTAGTGTAAGTCTATAACACTCTAAATTGTCGCATTCATTCATAATTTGAGGCTTTTCCGCTTAAGTAGCTTTATTAGTATTCTTCATGGAAACGAGTAGCTAAATCAACAAGGTAGACAAAAAAAAATCAAGTTTGCTAAATAAATAAATGTTCCACGAGCCTTCAAGTTATGAATAAAGTTAGCATCCAGTTGAGAACCTGATATAGCTGAGTAACCTGATTCACACGCATCATAAATGCGTGCATTCTAGTAAAGAGGCTATAATGACGTTCCAACTAAGCATCTTAATAAAAAACATAACTTAGTTGAGTAACCAGATCGACATTCATTACCTATGTTTGCCTCCACATAAAAAGATTAAGTCCATGTTCACAAAAAATTAAAAAAAATATGTTGTGGAATAAAAACCTACTGAACTTGTAATAGTTGACTTATCATGAAAACGTAATTAGGAGTAGTTACAGCATCTGACTGACTAAAGAATTATTATTGTATGTCTGCAATTGAAAAAGGTAAATAATTTAACAATTGATTCTAGATTAATATGTGTATTTATTTCAAACCCCCAAGACGCAAATTTGACATGTTAATGATTTGAAATGGCTTAAATGATTGTGTTTAAAATTAAGTTGATTTTATGAAATTGAAGCCATTGTCGCATTATCGCATTGCGTGCTGTACGAAGTTTTAGGTGTGTTTGATGTTTTGTTTGCTTGAGGACAAACAAAATTTAAGTGTGGGGATGTTGATAACTGTGAATTGCATGATATTTTAATTTTTAGTTTGATATGTATTTAAGTGTTAACTTAATCGTTTAGCATATGTCTAGGTTAGACTTGTGTTAGTTTGTCAACTAATTGTCTTTAAGTGTTTTTATGGGTTAGTACAAGTCTTTGAGCTTAATTATTATGTCTTTGAGGCACCTTTATGTGTTTGTTAGTGTTTCAGGGGTCAACATCAAAGGGCAGAGAAGTTTTGGAGAAATTTGGGTAAAAATAATGGCGTATGCCACGACCGTGACAGAAGCACTAGAGTAAACCCACGATCGTGGCCCATATGCCATGATCGTGATAGAAGCCTAGGACATAACCCATGATTGTGGCCTGCCTACTATGATCATGACAAAAGGCTCGTATATGGCCTATGACCGTGACCTACATTTAGCGGACACACAGACACTCAAAAACTTCAAGTTTCGAGGGAGTTTTTTATCCTTTTGGACCCCTAAAAAGCCTTAATTCAACTATAAACACAAAACACATAAATAAAACAGGAAGAAAAGAAGGAGAGAGCTTTTGGTATTAACAACTTTTAAAGAAACCCCTAGAGAGAATTATCGAGAGATAGAGAAGGAGAAGAAGGAAGAGAGAAGAGGAGAAGAAGCTGACTCAGCGTACTTTTTGGATCAGGAATTTTCCCACATGGCTACGTCCATCATTCGTTCAATTTTGTATTTCCTATTATTTTCAAATTTATTATTGTATAGAATTGGAATACTAGTTGACGATAGGAATTTTGGATGTTGTTGATATTCTAAACTCACCTTCAATGTGTTATCTTTGACTTAATGAAATTTGCTTGTTTACATTTTACTAGATTTATTGTGATTTAATTTTTGCAATTGCATAATTCGGTGATAAACTGAGAAGGTGAATCGAGAGAAATATAATTAAAATGAACTAATGAGAGTTAGGTGATTTAATAGAACAAGAATTAAATCAAATCAGTAAATTGTGAGAAGAGAGATCTTGCATAGGTTTCTGATAGTTTATTAGACAACTTCAAATCTAATTAGGGTTCTAGATAGGTTGTTAATTGAGAAATTGCAACTTCCATAATTTTGTTAGGGTTTATAAATTAGGGTTAATGGTTATAACTTGAGAGAGAGTAATCAATCCTATGGTTGTCTAGAACCAATAATCTAGTAATTCATAATCAATTAGGTTAGCATTAATGATAGTTAAAATTCACTTTCTGTCAATTGGTAGTTCCTTAGGTTGACTCTTGAGTGTGTGTTGCAATTGATATATTTTTATGATTGATTTTTGAATTGATTAAATTGAATACCTATTTTAGTTTGGTAACATTTTGAATTTCTATGATTTATTTTGGCCTTAGATTTTAGGATTAGATTAACCCTCCTCATGGGATCGACACCTTAGATACTATGTGAATGATTCATACACTTGTGGATTATCAAGGTTAAATATTAAAAATTACACATATTGAAAGACCGCAATCATTATTTTGCTGCGGTAGGGATCATATTTTATCTCAGTTTCCTAACAGTGATATCAGAGCCAGATTTTGATTCTACAATTTGATTAAATGTATGATTTTTATCGATCTTGGAATTGAAAATTCAATGAGATTAGATTCATGAAGGAACCTTAAAAGAAAATTCAGTTATTCTGGATTTAAAAATTGATTTTACGTCTACTCCAAATTCCACACATTTCTTTCCAATCAAGAATGATTTTCCTTTAAATAAGTTAGCCTAACTTTATGCGAATGAAATAATGAGAATCTATGGTTTGCATCAAGATATTGGCCTGGCTTACAAAAAGTTTTAAGAACATGCTTGAAGTTTAGCATTATGTTTCACCCCAAAACGGATGGATAGTTGGAAAGGATTATTCAAACACTTAAGGATATGCTTAGGTACTGTGTTATAAAGTTTAGGGGGAGTTGGGATATGCACCTACCACTAATAGAATTTGGGTACAATAATAGTTATCAAGCCAGCATTGGTATGGCCCCTTATGAGGAACTTTATGGAAGAAAGTGCAGAAATCCACTATGTTAAGATAGGGTAGCTGAAATGAAACTGATAGGTCTAGAGCTCGTACAAGTGACAACAGATAAAAAATTCAAGTTAGTTAAGATAGAATAAAGATAATCCAAGATAGGCAAAAAGCTATGTAGATAATTGTCGTAGGGATCCTGAGTTTCAAAATAGAGATAGAGTATTTCTCAAAATTTCCCCTTGGAAAGGTGTACCTAGGTTTGGGAAACGCAGTAAGTTAAGTCCACATTACGCTGGATTGTATGAAATCACATAAAGAGTTGCATCAGTGGCATATCAATTGAAGCTACTAGATGATCTTGTGAGTATTCATAACATCTTCCATATATCAATACTTTGCAAGTACCTAGTAGACCTTTCATTTATAATCACTAAACAACTGATGATCCTAAATGAAGATTTAACTTTTGAGGAGGAGCCTATATAGATCCTTCACCATAAAGAACAAGTTATGCATAATAAGATTATTCCTTTGGTTAAAGTATTATGGAGGAACCATATGGAAGGGGACGACATGCAAGCCTAAGTAACAGATGCACCCATTGTATCCCCACTTATTTTGAGCATGTATTCTTAGTTAAATTTTAAGGATGAAATTTGTATAAGAAGGGGTGATTGTAAAACCACGAAACTTTCCTTTCATTGAATATAAATTTTCATGCTTAACGAATAGTGTTTTCAGATGAATAGTAAATTTTTGTGGGACCCAACCTTAAAACAATAAAAAATATCCAAAATAAGTCTTAGAGTTTAATGTTACTGAAACAGATCAAAAACAAATCCTATAAGATGGATTTCAAGAGTCCTAAGAGTTGAGGATTAAAAAGCCATTTTCGAAAAGTAATGGGTATTAATGATTTTAAAGTCATTAAAAAAATTTCAAAGCATCTAATCAATAAGTATTGACCCTAATTAGAGTATTTCATAGTCAAATCGATGGTAAAATGACTGTAGAATATTTTCAGAATTTAATTCGGTTAGTTGATGAATTAAATTCATCAAGGGCAATTTGGTATGTTTTCATGTCATTAAGGGTAATTTCATCCTTTTACATGGTGTTAGTAGAAGAATGAGTTAGTAGAAGAGAGCCAATAGGAAGGTGAAGTGTGGAATCCCTTAAATGATCATTAAAAGAATAAAGCAAGACTTTTGTCTTCATTAGAACATAAAGATAATAGACTGATCAAGTTATTTCGATGTGTTTAGGTTTTAATTAATTAACCTCAATAATTTGCGAGCGCATGGGTCGTTTGCATAGTATCTAAGGTGTTGATCCCACGAGGAGGGATAATATATTCCTAAAATCTAAAGACAAAATAAATCGCAAAAATTCAAAATGTAACGAAACTAAAACAAGAATTCAATTCAATCAATCAAGTCAATTCAAGAATCAATCATGAAAATATTAATAATTTAGTAGTTGCAATACACACTCAAGAATAAACCTAAAGGAATTACCAATTTATAGAAAGGGAATTTTACCTATCTTTAATGCTAACCTAATTGATTATGAATTGCCGGGTTATTAGTTCTAGATGATCCTAGGGTTAATTACTCTCTCTCAAGTGATAACCGTTAACCCTAAATTATAAACCTGAATCAGGTTATAGAAGTTGCAATTTCTCAATTAATAACCTATCCAAAACTTAATTAGATATGAAGTTGTCCAATAAACTATGAAAAACCTATGCAAGATCTCTTTTTCTAGAATGCACTGATTTAATTTCACTCTTGTTCTTTTAAATCAACTAACTTTCGTTACCTTAATTTAATTTTTTTCATTCGATTAACCCTCTCAATTTATTATCAAATAATATATGTACATAACTAAATCACTACAAATCCAAATAACACATAAATAATCAGATTTCATTAAATCAAAGATAAAACCCCGAACGTGAGTTTAGAACATCATCAACATCTAAAAATCCTATCATCAACTGTTATTCCAATTATATACAATAATAAAACTAAAAATAATAGGAAATATGAATTGAATGGACGATGGGAGGCAGCGGTGTCAGGAAACTCCTAATCTGGGAAGTACATCGAGTTTACTTCTTCTCCTCTTCTCTATTCCTTCTTCTTATTTCTTATCTTTCAATAATGCTCTCTAGGGTTTATCTAAAAGTGGTTGATGCAAAAGCTTCTGCTACCTCTTTATCTTATTCTTTAAATAAATTTTCTGAGTAGGCTTAAGATCTTTTCAGGTCCAAAAGGTTTGAAAAATGCTTTAAAACTTTATGCTTTTGGGTGTCTGTGCATCTGCCTGATACAGGCTAAGGCCACGATTGTGGGCCATATATGAGCCTTTTGTCACGATTATGGCAAGCAGGCCATGATCATGGGGCACACTTTGAGCTTCTATCACGATCATGGCATGGTCTAACTCCAGTGCTTCTGTCACGATCATGGTCTGTTGTGTCATGATCATGGGTTATTATTTCAGCTCAAATGTCTCCGACACTTCTTTGTTCTTCGATGTTGAACTTGAAACACTAATAAACACATCAAGGTACGTTAAAAATATAATATTTAAGCTCAAAGACTTGTACTAACCCATAAAAAGCTTAAACAAAAAAAATTAACAAACTAACCCATTTTTAACCTAAGCACATATTAAACGCTTGAATTAATAACTAAACAAATATCAAACTAAGCCCTAAAACACGATGAAATTTACACTTATCTACATCCTATGCTTAAACATTTGCTTGTCCTCAAGCAAACAAAGCAACAAACAATAAAATAAAGACTAAATTTTAAAAGAAAAGGGTTAGAAACAAAGCCTCACAGTGACGTAGGCAAGGATAAATCCACTGGATCCCTGAGATTGTTGTCTTATCTAGGAATTAATTAAAGAGAGTGAGGGAATTAGTGATCACAAATCAATTTGACTTACTAAATTTTTATTGAAAATTCAAAATAACTATAAATAAACCTAATGATTTCAATCGAACTACTAAACATGATAATTTATGGTCCTTAGCTTGACTTTGCATCCATAGAGCCATCTTAATTGTTTGAATAGAAGGAAATCACTTTCTTATCTTTAGGAATCGCTTCTCTGAGATATAGCTTGCAATGATGCCTGTTGACCTTAAAAGTTTCCTTATTAGGATCTTCTAATTTGAGGGCTACATGATCAAAAACTTGAATGACCGTAAAAGGTCCAGTCTATCAAGATTTTAATTTCCCTAGAAACAGCCTCAACCTTGAATTATATAATAAAATCGCATATCCTAGTTTAAATTCCTTTTGTTTAAGACAAGATTTCCTTCCCTTTCCTTGAAGAGTTTGGCATTATTTCCTACGCATTATAATGAAACTCTTCAAGTTTGTCCAATTGTAGAAGTATCTTTCTGTTTGCTTGCTTCCAATCAAAATTTAATGCTTTAATCACCTAGTAGGTTTGATGTTCTAATTCGATCGGCAAATGACAAGTTTTTCTATGCAGAAGCTTATAAGGAGTTGTTTCGATAGGTGTTTTGGAGGTAGTCCTAATTGCCCATCAGGCATCGTCTAGCTTTATTTCCCAATCCTCCATTAAGTTGTTCACTGTCTTTTAAAATTTTTTTTCAGCTACTTGTTGAAAACTTCCACTTGACCACTAGTTTATGGATGGTAGGGTGTAACAACACTCTATATCATTTTAAGAGGCACAAAAAGATTTGTTGCAGAAATGTGTACCTCCATCACTTATTATCGTACATGGCATTCCAAATTGGTAACTGTTTAATGAACTTTTGCACTGCTTTTCTATCATTGGTTGGAGATGCTACTGCTTTGGCCCAACACGAAACATAAACTACAACTATTAGAATGTACATGTTTCTAATTGAAGATGGGAAGGGCCCCATAAAATCGATGCTCCATACATCGAAGACTTCCGCTTCTAAAATGTTGGATAAAGGCATCTCCTTTCTTTCGAAGATGTTAACTATTCTTTACCATCGATCAAATTGTTTCTATTTTTA
The DNA here is from genome assembly GCA_027563915.1 of Erythroxylum rotundifolium. Taxonomy (NCBI): domain Eukaryota; kingdom Viridiplantae; phylum Streptophyta; class Magnoliopsida; order Malpighiales; family Erythroxylaceae; genus Erythroxylum; species Erythroxylum rotundifolium. The sequence goes on along the minus strand of JAOSBO010074015.1, from coordinate 40,155 downwards.
AGCAATTGTGGAAAATAAAATATACTCTTGATTATCCAAGCCACCATTTTGTTGGCTCCATAATGTCTGGCATACTAACCTTTATGACATTGTTTTTTGATATCCAACATTTCTTTCTCTAGAACACATCGTCACGTTAACCCATCAATGCATGTTTTATACAAAATTGGCTCATCCCATATATAACAATTACAATCATGCAAGAATCTCTTTCTTTATTGGTAAGATAAATATGAAGAAAGCTGGTAGTAATATAATTTATGATATAGGCAAACCATGGTGTAGTCAAACTTTCAAGTAGCATCAGGGTTTCATTAGGAAAATTTTCACTAATATCTTCACTGGACTTGCATTCCCCTCCTTATAGTCTAGATAAGTGGTCTCCAATGATATTTTCTACTCCCTTTTTTATCTCTCACCTCTATATCAAATTCCAGTAAAAGTAACATCGACCAAATGAGCCTTAGTTTTGATCTTTTTTGTTGACAAGGTATTTTAATGCCGTGTGATCAGTGAATAAGATTACCTTTAACCCCAAAAGATATTGTCAAAACTTATCTCACGTGTACACCACTATGAGTAATTCCTTGTCTGTAGTGGTGTAATTTAGTTGAGGTCCTACGAGTGTCTTAATAGTATAGTAGATCGCATGTAACCTTTTATCTTTCTTTTGGCCCAATGCACAACCTATGGCTTAGTCGCTTGCATCACACATAACTTATGGAAGTGTCCAGTCCAGTGGTGATTAAATTGGTGTTGATATTAATGTCTCCTTTAGTTTGTTGATTGCAAGCATACACTTGTCATTAAATACGTAGGGCACATCCTTGACTAAAAGGTTTGTCAAAGGTCATGTGATTTACAAAAAGTCTTTGATGAATCTACTGTACAATCGCACCTGACCTAAGAATCCTCACACAGCTTCTACATTGCTTGGTTATGGAAGTTTCTCTATCACTTCTGTGTTTGCTCTGTTAACCTAAAATCCTTGGCATGAGATTTTATACCCTTGCATTATCCCCTCTTGAACCATAAAATGGCATTTCTCCCAATTCAGCACCAAGTGTGACTCTTCACTTATTTTAATGAACTCTATCCAAATTAGTTAATCACATTTGGAAAGAATCTCTAAAAACTAAAAATCATCTATGAACACCTCAATTATATCTTCTATCATATCGGTGAAGATAAACATTATAAAATTTTGAAATGTAGTCGGGGCATTGCATAATCTGAAAGGCATCTGTCTGTATGCGAAGGTACCATAAGGGTTGATAAAGGTAGTCTTTTCTTGGTCATTAAGGTGGATAAAGATCTGATTATATCTTGAATATCCATCTAGGAAGCAATAAAACAAATGACCAGCTAACCTTTCTATCATTTGGTCTATGAATGGAAGAGGAAAATGATCTTTCTTAGTCATTAAGTTGAGTCTACAATAATCTATGCATACTCTCCATCTTATGACCATTCATGTTGAAATTACTTCTTCACATCACCTTCTATTACCATCATTCCATCCTTCTTAGGTACACATTATATTGGACTTATCCATTCATTATCAAAAATAGGGTAAATTATCCCTACATCTAGGAGTTTGATTATCTTCTTCTTGACCACCTCCTTCATATTAAGGTTCAAACTTTGTTGACGCTCCCTCACCATTCTACGTCCTTCCTCTAGGTTTATTCAATGTATGCAAACATTTGGGCTTATACCTCCAATATTAGCAATCTGCCATCCGATGGCTTTCATTCTTTTTCTAACAATTTCTACCACCTTAATTTCTTATTTATTGTTCAATTGATTGGAGATGATTATCGGTAATGTTTGACCTCCACCTAGAAAGGTATAACTGAGATGTTCAAGTAAAGGTTTAAGCTCTAATATGGGTGGTTATTCTATAAATGGTGGTATGTATGCTTCGGTTGGAAAAAATTTATTTTGATGAATTTTAACGTTCAACTCCTCCATCTCATCATTGCCTTTAGATTTAAGTTTCTGATATCCATTTTCTGTCTCTGCTTCAATTGATTATACTTTTATGATGTAATTCTCAAATTGTTTTTTGGAAATTCTGATCCATAATTTGAACCTTTATGCATGCACTACTTGTAGTTCGATTGTTTGAAGCCTTATTCTTATTGAATTTGATCTGATCCTTGCCTATTTAAAGTTTTAGTTTCCTTTCATGAATGTCAACTATTCCTTTCCTTGTATTCATAAATGGTCGACCTAGGATCAGCAGACAGTTCTTACCTTCTTCAAAATCAAGAACCACAAAATCTACAAAAATAACAAACTTGTCCACTTACATCAGAACGTCTTCTACTACTCTAAGTGATCTTTTAATGGATTGATCAGCCAACTGAAATAACATCAATTCTGGCTTGACCTTACCTGACCCAAACATCCTGAATATTAATAATGGCATAAGATTAATACTTACTCTTAAATCGCATAAACACCTTGTAAATTAAAATTCACTAACCATACAGGATATTGTCAAACTCCTAGATCCTTTAGTTTAGATGGAAGTTGGCTGGTGGCCATGGAACTTCAGGTGTTAGTTAAAATACGATCTGATTATCTTTTTAAGCATACTTCTTTGATAATATGTCCTTACAAAATTTTGCATACTTAGGCATGTGTTCCAAGGCCTCTACAAATGAGATATTTATTTGTTGCATCTTTAATTTCTTAATGAATTTTGAAAATTGTGTAGCTAGCTTCTTCTTTTGTGATCTTTGAGGAAAAGGGATCTTGGGTTGATATCATAGAAGGGCGACATAAGGAGGGTATTTTCTCATATTCACTTCCTTTCTCCTTTTCTTGATTTTTTCAAAGGATGGACGGGCTCCTTTACTGTCTTTATGGGTGGTTTAAGTTCCTTCCTACTTCAAAGTGTAGTAGCCTTTAGTTGCTCCTTGGTTTTGTTCCTAAAGTATTAAGAAAAGTTCCCACATCTTGGAGAGAAAGCGTTTAATAATTGGGTTAATTGGACTTCTAGATTTTGGATTGAAAAGACATAGTTCTTTTTCACTTGTTCAAATTTTCCTTTCGGAAAATCCTGTCTAATTTGGATTCCATTGAGCTTGGTTTATCTTATTGGAAGTCTGGTTATGCTTGAAGTCTAAATTGACCTCCATCATTGTTTGTCTATAAGAAGTTATGGTGATTCTTCCACCCAGGGTTATATGTGTTAGAGTAGGGATTGTTTCCCCCTCCTTGTCCATATTCAGCTCCCATATAATTCACTTGCTTTGGATTGCTTTCCTTTATCAAGAAACAGTCCACTATATCATGGTCCATCTACCCATATAATTCACACTTTAATTACATGGCTTTCACCGAAGCTAAAGATGAAGCCTTCATGTTGTTGAGTTGTCAAGTTAAGTTGTCAATTTTAGCTTGCATCTCTGTCATTTGATCAATAGTTACAATTCCTTTTTATTCTCAGAAAGTAGTAGTTTTTCTACTTCACTCGTTTGTCTATAAGCAGCTATTACTCACTCTTCGACTTCATCTACCATCTTTCTCACCAGTGATCCCCTTGAAGCTATGTATCATGCCTCTTGTATATGGGGTTACTCTATTATAGAATGTCTGCAACAAGAATTGTTATGGTGTGGGCATTTCTGTTTCAAATCCTCATATCTTTCCCATGCTTGATAAGTTGATTCCTTATGAATTTGTTGGAAGTTGGTAATTTCCTTGACAATCTTTGTGATCTTGGTAAGGGGAAAATACTTATCTAAAAAGGCACAAACTAGACAATCCCAAGTTATGACATTGATTGGGATGAGGGAATGATACCAAGCCTTTGCTCTATCTATAAGGGTAAAAGGAAAGAGTCTAATTCTTACTGCATCTTCCAACATCTGATGGTACCGAAAGGTATCACAGATTTTAAGGAAGTTTACTATATATGCATTAGGATCTTCATTTATTAGTCCATAGAATTACATATTTTGTTGAAGCATATTTAGGAGGGCTAGTTTAATTTCAAAAGATGATGCTTATATGGGTCGCCTAACTACTCCTTGGTTAGCCGCATTGAACCCTTGTCTCATAAAGTCCATAAAGATCCATTGCTGACGTCCTTGACTAGCTCCATGGTCTAACTGATGTTGAAATTCCTTGGCCATTATAGCTTTTGCGATTTCCTCTTCTTCTTCATGCCGAGCTTTCTTAATGGATCGTTCTAGTCTAGTAATACATAAACTTAAGTTTTTAGCTACACGACTCGAACTTCTAGTGACTCTTATGTTTAAGCAAGAGCACGATTTCAGAAATAGCAAGAAAGAACAAAATATAAAACAAAAACTAAGTAAAATGCCTAAAATTATAAAATCAAACTAATTGTTTCCTTAGAAACGATGCCAAAAACTTGATCAAGTTATTTTTATATGTGTAAGTTTTAATTGATTAACCATGATAATCTATAAGTGCACAGGTCATTCACGTAGTATGCAAGGTGACGATCCCACGAGGAGGGATAATCTAATCCTAGAATGTAAGGTCAAAACAAATCACAAAAATTCAAAATGTAACGAAACTAAAACAATAATTCAATTCAATCAATCAAGTCATTTTAAGAATCATTCATAAAAATGTTAATAATTAAGCAGTTGCAACACACACTCAAAAATCAACCTAAAGGAATTACTAATTGAGAGAAAGGGAATTTTACTTGTCTTTAACGCTAACCTAATTGATTATGAATTATCTAGTTCTTAGTTCTAGATAATCCTAGGGTTGATTTCTCTCACTCAAGTTATAACCATTAACAAATTATAAACCCAAATTAGATTATAGAAGTTGCAATTTCTTAATTATCAACCTATCTAAAACCCTAATTGGATCTAAAGTTGTCCAATAAACTATCAGAAACATATGTAAGATCTCTTTTTGCACAATTTACTGATTTGATTTAGTTATTATTCTATTAAATCAACTAACTCTTGTTAGCCCAATTTAATTATTTTTCATTCAATTTACCCTCTCAGTTTATTATCAAATTATGCATGTCCAAAATTAAATCACAATAAATCCAAATAATACATAAGCAATCAGATTTCATTAAGTCAAATATAAAACTCCAAACATGAGTTTGTAACGTCATTAACATCTAAAAATCTTTTCTAATTCTATAAAATAATAAAACTTAAAAAAAAGATATACGAATTGAATGGACAATAGGAGGCAACAATGTCAGGAAATTCCTAATCTAGGAAGTACGTCGAGTCAGCTTCTTCTCTTTGTCTATCTCTCGATAATTCTCTCTAAGGTTTCTATAAAAGTGGCTAATGAAAAAACTTTTTCTGCCTCTTTGTCTTATTCTTTAAATACCTTTTGTGTTCTGAGCATCCCTAGGGGTCTTTTGAGGTCCAAAACATCAAAAAATCTCTCAAAACTTGACATTTTTTAGTGTTTTCGCATATGCTCGACATAGGCTATTATCATGGACCAATTTACACCTTCTGTCGCGATTAGGGAAAGTAGGGCACGAACGTGGGCCATGTCCTGAGCTTTTATCATGATCGTGATATATGGGCCACCATCGTGGTATATGTGCCAATTCCAATGTTTCTGTCACAATCATGGCCTGTTGTTTTTGCCCGATTGTCTTCGAAATGTACCCATTCTTCGATGTTGACCTTGAAACACTAACAAACACATCAAGGTACCTTAAAAACATAATATTTAAGCTTAGAGACTTGCATTAAGCATAAAAAAATTAAAAAATAAATAATTAACAAACTAACATGATTTTAACCTAAACACATACTTAAAAATTGAATTAATAACTAAACATATATCAAACTAAGCCCTAAAACACAATGCAATTTACACTTATCAGAGACCAAACAAAAGGAAGAAAAAAAAGGAGAGAAGAAGGGACATTTGAACAAGGAGGGAGAAGAAGAGTACAACTACCATTTTTTATGGTTTTTGGGAATAAATTAGGGAGATCTTGATCAAGTAGAGGTACTCATCAAATACCAAGAGAAGATGGTAAGATAAATTGGTAGGTTTTCCTAAACTAAATTTCTATTTTTGGGGCTTTTTAATGGGATAAATTTATGCAAGATAAATGACGATTTCTGGCTTTCCATAGGGTAGATAATAAGTTTCAAAGAATTTGCGGGATGGATATGATAAGAGAAAGAATTATGTTTAGTGAATGTTTGTATTTGGTTCTCAGATCACTTGAACCAAACATCTATTATTGACCATAAGTTGGCCTACAAACCTCCAAATTGGGTGTTTCTAATTGGTGATGAAACTTAAGTTATAGAAATAAAAATTCTTAGATGAGACCCTAGCCTATTACTGTCTAAATAATATTGGAATTTTAGATTAAAAATGGTGATCTGATGGTGCCCTTGTATTGGAGCGGCTTGTGATGATTGGTTCATGTTTCTTGAATTATAAATTAAAATTCTCTGATTTTTAATGATATGGAAACTAGAGACATAAGGCAACGAATGTCTAGAAGACCTTAAAGCCTAATTTGAACATTTTGTATATGAAAAGTAACGAACAAGTGTAACTTTTAGACAAGGGCCATAACCTTGACCCATCATGCATCATCATGACATGGTGAATTAAATTGAGTTTTGATGAAATTGATAAGTTAGAATGAGTAAAGTTGTGATTTTAAGTGAATTTCGAGGTTAGATTTAAAAATAGAGAACAATAGGCTAGCTTTCGGTAGTAAACAGAAATACGATTAGCATATATGTTACACAACTAAATACTAATCTCAAATTTGGTTAAGCCAAATTTATAATGTTAATGTCTTATTTCTAAATTTGGAAATGAATGACTGAGTGAAATGCTCTTTTGTAGAAAAAGGAACGGTGCAGAATGCGTGAGTGCACTTGGCAATAAAATTACTTAACATTTAGTGAATTTTAAACGTATTTTATGAAAATGATTTCTATTTTATGGTGAAGTGAATATGGATTATGAGTTTTATTTGAATAATAAGTGAGTATTGATAGTACAATTTTATTTTTTTAGCAACGTATGAATTGAATTTTGATATTAAATCTTACATGATTTAAGTTTATATTGACATAATGTTATTGGTTGATAAAAAGGAAATAGTTTTTAACCTATAGTATACTGACTGGTTTTACAAATATTAATATACTAGTATATAATAGTTAACCTAGTATGGATAAGTGATGTAGAACCAGCTCCGTAACTAATCATTGACTAGGTGTAGGTGAGCGATGTAGAACTAGCTTCATAACTACTGGTGTATAGTGGTGAACCTTGTAGGGTAAGCGAAGTAGAACTAACTTTGTAACTAGTGGTTGACCTGTTACGGGTAAGTGATGTAGAAGCAGCTCTATAACTACTAATATATAATGCCTATCCTAGTGCTAGTAAGCGATGTTGAACCATCTTCGTCATTAGTGATTATCCAGTTATGGGTAAGCAATATAGAACCATCTCTGTGACTTTATGCCTGAGGGTACCATATGGAAAAGAAGTTAGTGATAGGCTATGTTGTGTAAGAAATTCATGAAATTTTTAAAGCTATCATCATTTGTTTGAAAAGTGATTTAAAAAAGTTGATTTTGGGAAGCATATATGTTTTATATTAAATATTGAATTATATAAATTGATTTGAATTTATTTTCAAGAGGTTTAAATAGTTCAATATGATTTGAATATAAATTCTAGCACTCACTGAGCTCATTTAGCTCACACTCTCTTTTCTATTTTCAAATGAAACCTCCCAAGTGCACGCTTAGGGAATTCAGTAGTAGGGTTCCACCTAACAACTAATCAACTTTGTGATGTGCTACTATGCAGGCGTTTCTACCTTGTAAATATTTTTGGGAACATTTATATCTTCATAAATATGTTTTGGACTATGTTTTGTGTAAATAACACATGTATATGAATTTTTATAGTTAAATGAATAAATATATTTGATTTTGTTTTAAGATTGTTGAAGTGATTTTTGAGATTGCTTGTGAGTGGACTTAAAGTTCAAAATTTGTAGTGGGGATTTTGAGATGATTATAAAAGTGTTGTACAATTTTACAAGACTTTTGAAAATTTTTGGTAGGTCAAAATACAATCATTGTGCTGTCAAAATTTTTAATAAAAATTTAGAAAAATTTTTTGTTGCTTGTATCTATTTAATGTTAAGTCTTTTTGGTGAAAAGGGCAATTGGCTTAGCTTAATGGGAACCTTCTAGCTATATTAGATATCAACTGGAGGGCTATCATGGGGTGCCAGGTAGGCCACCTAGACATTTCAGGATAGGGACATGTTAGTATGGTAGTTATTAGATCTTTTTGTAGGGAACTTGAGCAACTTAATCTAAAGATCAAAAGGACATGCTGTGGATTATGAAGAGAAGTAAGAAAAACTTTAAAAGTGGAACTAGAACTTGAATCTAAAGAGATGATGGCAAATCCGTGAACACTAAAGGAGTTGGCTACACTAGAACGAGCCCAAACACCCTTATACAATAAATTTCCAAATCTTATCGAACATGTTACTTTTAAGCTAAAATCTAGGTTAATACATTTATTACCTAATTTTTATGGTCTTGCAGGTGGGGGTGCATGTCAGCATCTCAAGGTGCTTGATGTGGTTTGTCTGAACATGAAACCACTAGGAGTGACAAACAAGTAAATCATGTTGAGGGCTTTCCTGTTCTCGCTAAAAGATTCACTAAATGAATGATTCTTAGATATACCTACTAGGAGTGTGAATACTTGGCTAAAGAGGAAGAGACTGTTTCTAGAAAATATATTCCACCATTGATGACGACGAGTATTCGAAAGGAAATGTTTGGTATGAAGTAGCACAATGGGAGAGTCTCTTTACAAGTATTAGGAGCGTTTTAAGAAGTTGTGTTCCAGCTGCCCTCTTTACAACATTTCAAAGTAACTTCTTACCCAATATTTCTATGAAGGATTACTATCGATGGTGGGGCATTATGTAAAAAGACCTTTGTTGAAGCCAAGATTCTACTAAAGCAGATAGCCACTAATACTCAGTAATTTGGCACTTGCAACGATGTTTGACGTGAAAAAAAGTAAGTACTTCATCTATCAAACATCATTTAGATGAACTAACATCTTTTGTTAGACAAATCATAGTTGAACAGTCATAAGTAAAAGCATGTACAATATATTCAAACCTAAGCCTTTTGAATGATGACTGCCTAAAACCACAAGAGGGAAGAATGGAGAATGTGAATGTTGCAAGAGGGAACTTTTCGAATCAATACAATCATTACTCATAAACGTGTAACCCAGGCTAGAGGAATCATCCTAGCTTGAGTTATGAAGGGAATATATAGTATAATTACTTCTAGAATCAGTCACAAGGAGCACAACAATTTGAACTAAGGCCACAAGGAGCATAAGGAACCTCCTCTTCTAGTTCACGTACATCTCTACACGAACTTGTTAAGACTCTTACTGCTAAAAATCTATAATTTTAATAGAGTATGCAACAATTGTAATAAAGTATGCAATAGCAGCTTCAATAAGGTATGCAATAGATTCAGCAAGAGACAAAAGTAAGCATACAAAAAGTGGAAAGTCATCCGACTCAAATGGAATTGAGGTTGAACCTTCTAGAGATATAAAGCAAAGGTTTGAAGTAGTATAATTGGAGAGCCTCTTTACAAGTATTGGGAGCATTTTAAGAAGTTGTGTGCCAGTTGCCCTCTTTACAACATTTCAAAGTAACTTCTCATCCAACATTTTTATGAAGGATTACTATCCATGGAGAGGAGTTTGGTTAATGCGGTAAGTGGTGGGGCGCTATGTAAGAAGACCTTTATTGAAGCCAAGATTCTACTAAAGCAGATAGCCACTAACACTTAGCAATTTGGCACTTGCAACGATGTTCGACGTGAAAAAAGGTAAGTACTTCATCTATCAAACATCAGTTAGGTGAACTAACATCTTTTGTTAGAAAAACTGTGATTGAACACTCATAAGTAAAAGCACGCAGAATATATTCAAACCTAAGCCTTCTGACTGATGACGGTCTAAAACCACAAGAGGGAGGTATGGAGAATGTGAATGCTGCAAGAGGGAACTTTTCGAATCAATACAATTCATACTCATAAACGTGTAACCCAGGCTAGAGGAATCATCCTAGCTTGAGTTATGAATGGAACATTCAGTATAATTACTTCTAGAATCGGTCACAAGGAGCACAACAATTTCAACTAAGGTCATAAGGAGCATAAGGAGCCTCCTCTTCTAGTTCACTTACATCTCTACACAAACTTGTTAAGACTCTTACTGCTAAAAATCTATAATTTCAATAGAGTATGCAACAATTTCAATAAAGTATGCAATAGCAGCTTCAATAAGGTATGCAATAGATTCAGCAAGAGACAAAAGCAAGCATACAAAAAGTGGAAAGCCATCTGGTTTAAATGGAATTGAGGTTGAACCTTCTAGTGACATAAAGTAAAGGAAGGCTTCCATCTCAACCTGAAATGAACAGGAAGAACATAAGTTCTATAACCCTGAGTAGTGAAAAGGAGATTGAAGGTTTGAAGAGAACTCCACCAAATATGACTAATGAGGAAGAAATCAAGAAGGAGTTAGGAAAGGAAGAAAACAGTTCATAGAGTAAAAAGATAAACTTTGAAAGCCTAATTGTCAATAAGACTAATCCGTTACCTTTTCCTAGCAGATTGATAAGGCTGAATAAGGAGGAGAATGATAAAGAGATATTGGAGACCATTTAAAAAGTGGAAGTAAACATAAAGATGATGCAGCAAGTATCAAGGTAAGCTAAAATTCCTAAAAGAACTGTATATATGCAAAAGAAAATTGAGAGGTAATGATGGGTGAGAATGTGTCAGTGGGTTTTAAGAAGAAGATACCTAAAAAATTTTAGGATCTAGCTATGTTCACCATTTCCTACAAATTGATAACACTGTAATTAATATTATGCCTCATTCAATTTATGCTTCCTTGAATTTGAGTCCTTTGAAAGAAGTAAGTGTTATCATACAATTAACTGACTATACTACCCTGATGGTGTAGTTGAGGATGTTTTCGTATAGGTGAATAAGTTAGTGTTTCTTGTAGATTTTTTGTTGTTGGTATGAATGATGAAACTTCATACAGTCCGATACCTATTTTTTTAGGGATACCATTTCTCAATACAACTCAGACTAAGCTAAATGATTGTGAGTGCACCCTTACGATGGAATTTAATAGGGAAATGATTTATTTTAATATTTTTGAAGCCATGAAACATTCTTATAACTATCATTGTATTTTCTCTGTTGATGTAATTGATCCTCTGGTGTAGAACATGTTTAAATTGAGTTGAAAGAATCATTTAAAAATAGTCTTGTCTGAGTGTATGGAAGTAAGAGGCAACAATGATGTTGAAGTGGGAGAAGAGTTGGTTGAAATGTCAGTTACCTTAGAATCATTAGGGAACTCTCCAAAGAGGTATGATTTGGGTTCTATACATTTATCTAAATCTCACCAGAAGTTATTACCTTCTATTATGCAGGCATCTGAACAAAAACTGAAGTCACTCCCGACACACCTCAAATATACCAATTTAGGAGATAAACAAGTTATACAAGTTATCATTTCGACATAACTGACTTCGAATCAAGAAGATAAGATAGTTCAAATATTGAGAGAGCATAAGAAGCTCATCGGGTGGAAGATTGTAGATATCTAAGAAATAAGCCTATCTATGTGCAGGCATCACATTTTGTTGGAGAAGGATGCAAACTCCGTAAGGCAAACCCAGTGTAGGCTGAATCCTCCAATGATGGAAGTAGTGAAGAAGGAAGTGTTAAAACTTCACAATGTTGGGGTTATTTACTTGATCTCTGATAGTAAGTGGGTAAGTCCTATTTAAAATAAATGTTGTGACCAATCAGGAAGATGAGTTTGTTTGCCAACCGAGTGCAAACTGTGTGTCATCGATTTAGGAAATTAAGACCATTTTTGCCTTCCTTTTATTGATCAAATGCTTAAGAGATTGGCTAGTTATGACTATTATTATTTTCTAGATCGTTTTCAGGTTTTTTTTTCAAATCTTGATCACATTAGAAGATTAAGAAAAGACAACCTTCACATGCCTATTTCATATGTTCTCTTAACGAAGGATGCCATTTGGATTATGCAATGCTGATTGAGCCCAAGTTCATTATATAAATTGACGACATTTTTATGACCTTTACTACACTTTTTGGCTATTATTTCTAGAATTTATGCTTAGTTTGACTCTTGAGTGTCTACCTTTATTTTATGTAGTTTGAGAGTATAAATTGTCAAAAATAAGTGTTAATTGTACTAATTAATTTTCTGAGAGCAATTGATACTTCAAACTACCATTTGTTCATTGTAGGAGACTCAGGAAGAAGATGTGGAGTCAAGGAATGGAAAGAGCTAAATTTAAGTCAACAAGTGAACAGTTGCAACAGGAAGTTCACCATAGCGATGAGGAGTCATCGCCGTGGTGAAGAATGAAGAGTTCCAAGCAAATACTTTTGGGAAAAGTTAGCCATGGTGAAGATTTATTCTGTCGCCATGGATAAAGGGGTCAACAAAGCAATAAAACTTTCGGGAAAAGTTTGTCATGGTGAACTTATCTGCTGCCACGACAAGCCTTCGAATACCTGAACTATTTTCGAAAAGATATCCACTGTGCAACCCGATCCATAACCCATTTTCATTAAAAACCTACCATTTTAGGTTAAAAGCAGTCGACACACTATTAAAAGACACTTTCTGACTATCTAACACACTCTTACTCTCAAAATACCTTCGGACACTATCATCCCCCTTTCCTCTCTACTTCATCGTTGAGTTCTCCACCTATAGCTGCTACCATGGATGCTTCCAGTGGGTTCCCGGTTGAGATTCCTCCTAGAGTAATGCTTGGCTAGGTACCTCTTTCCTCTTGAAAATTGTAGCAATGGCTAGAGTTAAATGGGCTTCAAAGGGGAGTAATTCATCCCATGTTCAACTACATTGTTATGAACTCCTAGGTTTAGGATTTGTAATTTGTAGTTGAATGTTCTTGATTAGAGTTTAATCAAATATAGGATACTTAATGTGTTATTGGGATTTGTTGATGTAGAATTTTGTGTCTGAATATATGAAGTCTCATATATGCTTATTTGTGATTTGGTTGATTCTCTTTTATCTGGCTAGTTGTGTTTGGTATGGAGATGAGACTAGATCCCAAATGACTTATTGCATTAGCTTACCCATTGCACACACTAAGAGCATTCAACAAGGTTTTAATAAATGGAGTTCATTAATTGAAACCTTGGACTTAAAGAGTTCTTTAAAGTTTACCATTTGAAACTTAGTGATTCACTCTCGTTAAAATTCGTTTCAAACAATGATAGCCGAAGTTCGTTTTCAAGCAGATACTATTATCATTTGATCGTTGTTTTCATTTTATCACTTTTCCATTCTAAAAAATCCAAAAATACTTTTTATTACATTTTCTTACAATTTGTTTGTTTTAGTCCAAATTTTCAAAGATTGAAAACCCCCTTTTCCTTGCTAATTTTGTTTGCATATCATGACACATAGGCTAGCTTAGTTCCATTAATTTGGTTTTGATTAAGTGAAACGACCCGATGTTGCATTCTATATTGCAATAATTGGAAAAAATATTTTTTGATTGTGGCTCCAAGGGTAAGAACGAATAGGCTCGAGTCAAATGCAGTTGCCACATTCTAAAGATGTATAGTAAGCATATTTTTTTAAGGACATTGAGAAGATCATAAAGGTATTCATGGATGATTTTTTTGTTCATGGTTCTTCTTTTGATGAATACCCTAAGAATCTTACTATTATCTTGAAACGATACATTGAAATTATCTTTTTGCTGAATTAGGAAAATGTGATTTTACGGTGGATCAAGGTATAGTTTTATAGCATGCTATATCTACTAGGGGTATATGGATAGATAAATCTAAGGTTAATCTTATTTCTTATTTACTTTTCCCTTCTACTGTGCATGAAGTGTGTTCTTTTCTTAGGGAGGTAGGTTTTAAAGGTTCATTAAATATTTCTCAAAGCTAACTGCACCATTATGCAAGCTACCATAACAAGATGTCTCCTTTGAGTTTGATGGTAAGTGTAAGGAAGCATTTAACAAATTAAAGGAGCTTTTGACATCCCCACTGGTGATTTAGCCACTAAATTGGAGCCTCCTCTTTGAAATCATATGTGATGCAAGCAACTATGCAATGGCAAAAGTTTTAAGACAATGAGTGCGCAAAACTTTGCATTCCATCTATTATGTTTCAAAGACCCTCAACCCAGCTCAATTGAATTATTCGACAACTAGAAAAGAAATTTTTATTTGTTATTTTTTCTTTAGAAAATTTTAAGTTGTATTTTCTTGGTGCTAAAGTGACTGTTTATTTTGACCATGTAGCTTTATAATACCTAATCACAAAGAAAAAAGCAAAAATAACGTTGATTAGTTGGATTATCCTCCTTTAAGATTTCTACTTAGAGATAATAAATAAAATGGGGGTAAAAAATGTGGTGTTCAACCACCTTAGTCGTTTGATTAAAGAAGAAGACGACATCACCTTGAGAGAGACACTTTTAGTTTAATAATTATTTTCTACTGATGTGGCACCACCATAGTGTGCATACATTGTGAATTTCTTAACAAATTACTTGTTTGTTTGTTAATGGCTCAGAACGATAAATTGTTGAATGAAGTGAAAACTATACTTGGGATGTCCCATATCTTTGGAGGCAATGTGTAAATCAAGTCATCAGGAGGTAAGTTCCTGAAAGTGAAACACCCTCGATCTTAGCCTTTTGCCATTCGTATGCATATGGAGGACATTTTGGAGCAAAGAAGACAACTCATAAAGTTTTGAAGATAGGTGGCCTTCATTGTTTAAAGATGCATACATCTTCTGCAAATCATTTGACAGATGCCAATGGTTAGATAATCTGTCTTGTAAGGATCAATTACCCCTAACTCCTATGCTTTTTTATGAAAATTTTGACTTTTGGGGTATTGAATTTGTGGGACCATTCCCTCCATCTTTTGGCTTTAATTATATATTGCTTGTATCTAATTATGTTTCTAGATCGGTGGAAGTTAATGCCACTAGAACTAATGATGCAAAATTTTTCATAGATTTTGTTAAAGATAAAATTCTTTTTAGGTTCAGGATACCAAAAAATTCATTATCGATTGGGGAACCCATTATTGCAACAGGGTAATGGAAAAATTATTCAAAAAATATCACACTATGCATAAGGTTTCCACGTCTTACCATCCCTAAACAAACAAACAAACTAAAGTTTCAAATTGGGAAATTAAGGAAATTCTGAAGAAAACAGTGCAGCGCAAAAGAAAGGATGGAACGTAAGACTAGATGATGCACTATAGGCCTACAAGATGGCTTATAAAACACTAATAAAGATGTCTCCATCCATCCTGGTGTTCGGGAAACTATGTCACATCTTGATGGAATTGCAACATAAGATGCATTAGGTTATAAAAGGATGTAACATGAATTTGAATGATGTGGGTGCATAAGAAGTTGTAGCTACAAGAATTGGATGAGATAAGGAATGACTCCTACCAAAATGCAATGATGAAAAAAGAGAAGATGAAGGCTTTTCATTATAAACTGATTTCAAGGAAATGGTTTTCGGTAGGTCAAACAGTGTCACTCCAAGCTCAAATTGTTTCTAGGTGAGTTGCATTCTTGTTAGGTTAGGCTTTTCATGATAAGATGATTTCAAGGAAAAGTTTTTTACTAGGTTAAAAAGTGTCACTCAAAGCTCAAATTATTTCTAGGTAAGTTCCAGTCTTGTTAGGTTGGTCCATTTGTTGTTACTCATTTCTTTCCTTTTAGTGTAGTAGAGTAAAGAATATAAAAAATTACAATACATTCAGAGTAAATGGTTATTGTTTGAAGCATTTTAATGAAGGTTTCCAAGTAGAGGATTTGTAAGTGTTGATGTTAAAAGAAGCGAATAGTGTCAGTTGATGCAAGCAATGTGAAGTAAAGCCAATGAAAATAAACAAAGGCATTGCCTGGGAGGCAACCTAAGGAAAGTTGATCTATGTTTATTTACATTTTCACTTTTGCAATCATCATTAAATGCTCCATTTCTTGCATTTCATGTTATATTAGGGACAATGTAAGTTTTAAGTGTGGGGTTGGGGATCTTAGCTTTTATGCATGCTTTTGAGCTTAATAGTTTCTTATATGACTTGCTTATGCAACCACTTAGGTGATTTTCAAAAATCAAACAAACAAAATAAAAAATTTTATCATTTTCTAGTACTTTTAAACCTATATAGTTATAATTGGAGTACGAATTGACTGAAAAAATTCACGACAACTTTGACATGTATTTTGCTCTTGTGATTGGTTAATATGCATTATCTTTAGAAGAGTAATTATTAGCAGTAGACAAAAGCTAGTGAGACTTTGAGCCTTATTAGAATGACACATCCATATTTGTGTTATTGTCTTTTACTATATGTTAACTTCATGATATGTACATCTTGTCTTTGCTTTGATTTTCTATTCAAGACCACATTTCTATCACATGTATTATCACGAAAATGATTAGGCATTCTTTGTTGTTTACAAGCTACATTAGCCGAATAATCTACCTATTTTTATGAATTTTCCTTTCTTAAAACTCCATGAGCTTTATCAACCTTTCTTTTTATGCTAATCACATTACATACCTTGAAGTAAACCAAATGTCCCAGCCAAGCCTTAAAGCTAGTGGAGCATTTGATGATTGTTAATGATTATAGATGTAAAAGAGTATAAATGAAGGGGTGTGCATATGTGTAGGATGGTTATAATTGTTGCGATGTTACTTTATGTCTTATTAATGAAATTCCCATTTTAATGTAGCATCTTTCAATTTTCAAATAAGAAAAATAGCAAAAATGTTTGAATAAAAATATTAAGTAGGAAATACATTTCTTATGAAAATTTATTCATGCTTATTTCTCCTTCTAAAGTTGTATTGAAATGGTAATTTAAATATGATGCATATAACAAAGATGTGGTTTTGAACGATCAATCCTTGTAATTTTAATATATCATCATCAATTGTATGAGTGATTCCTTACAATTGGTTATGTGTCATGTGGTTTAAGGTGTGAGAGCTTGAATTTAAGAAGTGAATCATGATTTTTGCATTCATCACAGCTTATGGTATTGAGTTTTGAATGAATGTTAGTTTTTGCGCTTGATGTTGCATTGAGTGTTAGTTTTGTTCCTCTAGCTTTGATGGCCTTTACACTACATTATCCAAATATATCCCACCTTACCCTTGCTTACATTACAACCTTAGAAAGTCCTTTAATTCATGATTATGCTTGTGAATTTTAATGGTGGAAAAATGAAATGATATGTAAAGTTATGGATTGTTATGGTCATGAATAACATTTGTGTACCTATGAATCTATCTTATTTAAAAACATTTTATCCAAGTCTACCTTTAGATTGCTTAGTTTCTAAGGGTGATGAATGTTGATTGACCATGAGTAGAAGGTCTGAAAGTCATTCATCTTTACATATGATTATATATTCTTAACAAATATAGAGAATGAGTAATAATTTTGATTTATGACTTTGATTTTGATAATTTATGCAAGGACAGTTAAAAGATAAATTTGGGGGAACTTGATATGTTCTTAAATTTTGATGCATTTAACCTATTACAATTAGTGATTAATGCCTTAAAATTCTTAGGACACTCGATTGAGATCATATTTAATTTTAGGTACATTTCAGAAGTGTAGGAGCCAAAGTGACACAAAAGCATACTTATTGAACCATCTTCTTGATGTTCATACTCTATTGTCTTCATATAGTAAGAAAAATAAAAATGATTTAAAGAAAGGAGAGCCAAGATAGAGCATAAAAGTGGAGAATGGTGTATGGTGGTTCACAAGCAGAAAAAATGTCACACCTTGAGCAATCTCACAACTCTAAGATAAAATTGATAGGCATGAGACTCTCTCACGCCTATGCAAGATTTCTTATGGGTGTGAGAAACCACTCACACCTATAAGACATCACTCACTAACTTCAACTAAATGAACAAATGTCAAATTAAGACAACTGTCCATTTAACCTAGATATCCCTTTTTAACCGATCTTTGGAAGATATAAACTAAACAGGTTGTGTGACGACAAATGGCAAGTGGAATAATGAAATAGTATTAGAACCTCTATAGATGCCATTCATCATGATTTTCTCTTAGGCTTTCAAAATGGAATGAGGAGACAACTCTTGAGAGATGTCATTTGTCATCATCTTCTCATCAATTTTCAAAGCGGGGAAAAAAGTGGACAACAAAGACAACAGTGGACAATAACTATTCTTCATCATGTTCTCTTTGATTTTCAAGATGGAAAGAGGCAACAACAGTTATTCTTCTTAGAAATTATTGGAAAAGATGGAAGGCTAACATCCTAACCCCTGTTTAAAGGTGAAATCAGCACCTAGGCTAGAGTTAAGCTTATATCATTTTCTTAATGTTGAATATATTTTCGGATTGCTATTATCGTTTGTGTTAATTGAATTGGGTTTTGTAAAGATAATCCTAATACGCTATTTGTATTATTCTATTACGAGCCTATTGCTAAAACGTTGAATATAATTTGTAATTGTTATATTTGATGTTTGTTAGTAGCCACTAATGATATTAAATTAGGAACAACGTAATTTAGGTTAGATGACCTGAACATGTGAGGTTACTACCTGTACTAATCCATTTTTCACTTTATAATGTGGCTTCCAAATTGAATCTAGTGATCATATCCAAGGTTTTATTTAACGAGCATCTTTTAATTTAACATAACCTAAGGGAAAATTGGGATTAGTATAGCGTATTGTAAGTCCACGTTCAATAGTTTGAAGAAAGGTGTGAAAACATTGGAATGATAGGATATTTTTAATAATGTTTAGGCCACGATGGATCATATAATTAGACTTTACACATTTTTTTACCCCTTTTATCAATTTCAATTGTCTTCTGTAATTTTTTTGCTAGTTTAATTTCACTTTATTTTCTTAATTGCATAAAACCCAAAAACCTTTGGTTTCCTTTGCATAAAATATTTTCATTACAAGAATTAATCAAACATTCCTTGTGGATATAATCTTGACTCACCACTTTTATAAATTTATAGTGCAGAGTTTAAATAGCCGGAAGGAATTACTCGTACAATTGATGACAATACACTGAAACTACACGGGGTGATCCTTAAAAGCCACATTTACCTTATATGCATCACATTTAAATTACCCATTCAGTACAACTTTTGGAGGGAAGACTAATCGTAAATAACTATGTAAACCATATGTATTTCTTCCTCGATACTTTTATTTAAAAAAATTTCTTTTCTTTTTTTCCTTCTCACTCTTTTTTTAATAAAAATTGAAACAACCTACATCAATAATGGAATTCATAACATGACATTTTGACAAATATAACTAACCCACAAATATACACACCCCCATATATCGACTTTTATACATCCATCATCATCAATAATAAACAAATGCTCCATCAGCTTCAAAGCTTGGGTAAGACATTTTGTTAGGTTTAAAGCAGTAATGTGATTAGCACAAAAAGAAAGGATAATTAAAGCTCAAGGGCGCTTAATAAAGGAAAAAATCATATTAAAAGGTAGGCTATTTGGCTAATGTTGCTTAAGAAGCAAATAATGCCTACATCATTTTCATGTTCACGTATGTGATTACAATGTGGTCTTTAATAGAAAATCTAAGTAACGTATGGATCTACATGTCAAGAATGTCAATAATAAACAAAAGACAATGAGACTAATATGGATGTGTCAGTCTCTATAGGCTTAAAATCTCATATTTTTGTGTACCACTAGTCACTACTCTTTTAAAGATAATGTATATTGATCAATTACAAGAGTAAAAGTACATGCTAAGTTGCCATGGATTCTTCTTGTCAATTCATTATTTAATCATGACTATATAGTCCTAGAAGTAATAGAAAAGAGAAAAAGTTTGTTTATTTTCTTGGTTCTCTCTCTCTCTTTATTTGAAAACTTAAAAACATGTAAGAAGCAAAAAAAATAAAAACATGCATGCATATAAAAAAGAAATGCAAAAATGTAAAAGGAAAGAAATGACCTTCCCTTAGGTTGCCTCCTAAGCGACACGTTTGTTTATATCCATTGGTTCAACTCCTTTTCCTCCTCATCATGAAACAAAATTGTGATCTTCTAGTGTCTCATGCATTTCCTCCACTTGAGGATATTCAAGATAAGGTCTAAGTGTTAGGTTCCGATCATGCATCTCATACATAATAAATATCAAATCACACTACGTCGATGACGTCTCATTTTAAGTATACTTCTACTTTAAAATCTTAGTCTCTTATAAGTCCGCACTCGTTTGGAATATCTATTTACTTTTATCTTCCCTGTTCAATTTCTATAATCTACTAGGTAAAGGTGAAAGGTTAGTCCTAAAAATATTTATGGATTTGGTACACTATCGAACTAAATGATATGTCCGTTTCTGCTTTGACCTCCTTCTCACTTCTATTTCATAAACAATTTCTTGAGTGGTATTCTCAAAATTGTAGATAGTTTTAGGTTACGTGATGTTTTAATAAGCATTTTAGTATGTTTTTAGTTTCTGATTAATTGATTCGTGCATATTTATGTTTAGAATTATGTTAGTTAGCTAGATATTTATGTTTTAAGTTTTATGTGGACTAGTGCATTTTGCTGAACTTTAATTTTGTGTATTTACGCTACCTTGATGTATTCGATAGTGTTTAAGAGTAGATATTGAAGAACAAAGAAGATTCAAAAGAAGCCCAAAAGAAGACCTAGGGCCACGACTAAAAGAATCATTGTGGGGCTGTCATGATTATATGGGAGAGCATTTTAACAAACAACGTGGACCGACTTTTGAAACTGAAGAAGTTAATTTTTGACTGCCTCTATTGCTACAATGGGAAAGATCCAAGGAAAGAGTATACAAAAAGAGAAGGAGGAGAAAGGAAGAGAGAAGAAGAAGACTTGTTGTTACTACTATCTTCCCGATCCATCTTGACCCTTTTAAGTGACGTTTTCATTTCATCTATTTTGAATGTAAAAGATGGATTTGATAGTGATAGATTTGTTGGAATTCTGTGAATATAGTGCGCTGGAAAGCAAGTGAATTTACTTGCAACTTAATTTTCTCCCAATTACAGTTCTGTAATGAATATATTTATTAATAACAAAAACAAAAGAGTTTGGTTTTTATGAGCATTATATATCTAGTCATAAGGTATCAAGATTCTATTGCAAGTAATATACATATACATAGAGATGTATGGGAAACATGTATATTATAAGAATAAAAAATAATGGATTCACAGTTGAATAATCAAGTTAGTCACTTGATTATGGTTTAGATTATAGTGTTGTGATTTATCTTCATATAAGTAAAGGATTTTACTTCAAGGGAATGGTGAGTTTCATATCATGATAGTAGTTGACTATTGATAATTACACTATTAAATGAATCTGGAATCAAGTATGATTTAAGAATAAAGTGGGCCGTTACTTTAATCTTGAAACATACAACTTGAGCATTTGTTTATTATGGACCACAATCTTGATGAGTGGTGAACTCATATGTGTTTTATTATAATTCTTGATATGATCGAAATGGATTTTTACAGAGCATTAATCTAGTTTCTGCTTGTTGGAATTATTAATTGAAACATGTATAAGGGAACATTCACTCAAATAAAGAGTTTATAGTGATATTATCACTTCTAGATGTTTTATGGAAATTGGTGATTAAACTGGTGCCAGTAGTTTGATGGACTAGCTACCTGTCAAATCTTAACACCAAGATGAGATCTTGTGTGTTAATCACCTTATAAATTAAAATGGGATATCTAAAAGAAAAACCAATATACCAAAATGATAATTTTACCCTTTATTATGAAGATGGCTATAATAAGGTTCATAATAGGGTTTGCAATTGGACATCTTATTTGAAATATGTGTTCTCGTAATATTTAATAATTTAGTAGTTCAACTAATTGTCTTTAATGGAATGACATTTAGTTAATAAGCTAGAATTAATTCTAATGAGATTGAATTAATTCTGGGCTTATTGGAGCTTGAATTATCTAAGTCCGATAAGATTCCCCAATTGGCTTCTACAAGGGTTATCAAGTAAAGTAAGAAATACAAATAAAGATTTTAAAGCCTATGATTGAATGTTGTGTTTATACTAATTAATTGTTAATTAGAATCCAAGTTGAACATTTAGAAATGGGCTAGGCTTTGGTTTAATTAGATTAATTAAATTAGAACATAGTTATTTAAGATAAATGGAGGTAGAATTTTGTTTTTTATGGACTAAATGTGTAGCTGCACATTTAGTATTCATTTGCTATAATAAATATGGTATTAACATGTTTTATTATCATTAAATAGAGAAATGACCGTATCATTAAATGGTTTAATGGTGGTCTTTTAATGATAGCATATAAACTATTAGTATTCATTGGATTAAATAAGAGGTGCATTATGATGGGCCATCTTCCTTCATCACAAAATCGAAATTGATATGTCTCATTTAGGTTAATTGTCTTTTCATATAGCCATCTTAAAGACAAATGAGAAGAGTCTCATTTATTGGCTTCTTTATGAATGATTAAACAATGAAGTGATGCATTTGATGCAAATCTGTTCTTTTTTTTGAAGAAAAACCAAAATTGAGGTGTAAGAAGGTGTTCTTGCATTTTTGACTCTCTCTCTCCTGCCTTGCATATAGACAAAAAATGCATGAGAAGTGTTTTAAAAATTGGCTTCTTTCTTCTAAGGTAAAAAATCTCTTCAAATTTCCTTCTCCGTTCCCTCTAAAGGATCTTGTTAACCAAGTTGTCCAAGAAGAACAAGTGGTTGATTGAATCGGTCAAGGATACAATATCGAGAAGAGGATACAATAATGAGAAGAGGATATATCTCCTAGGAGAGGATACCTTGTCGAGGATAGGATAGCACAGCGAGGAGTTAAAGTTGTAATGAAGGAGTCGGTAATATAATTTCTACCACCTTGTTCTTATGTTTATTATCCTTATACCGTATCATGTATGGCTATGCACGTTGATTTGGTTATGTTGCTTCCGCTGCAATTTTGGTTTCTAAAAAGTTTTGAAATCTGCCATTTTATCCAAATCGTGCATGCTTTATTTTTCTGATCCAACAAGATTTTGGTTTGATGATGGTGCTTTAAAATACTTTAGGATTTGTCCTCGAATCAATGTTAATGTGATTTCTGTTGATGTTAATACATTAGGTATTTATCATATTTGTATACCTTGGAAACAAGACAAGAGAGTAAATCGATAGTAAAACAATTAGATTGGGTAATGAGGGTTAAACAATCTAATACATAATGTAAATAATCAAATCGATAATTTATACGATGAGAGATCTCGTGTGAATACCTAATAATCTGTTAAAGGGCTTGAGATCTAATTGGATTTGTATGATTATTTTTATTTGAGAGATTGCAAATTCTAAAATTCAATTAGGGGTTATAATTTAGGGTTTAATGATTATAACTCGAGATAGAGTAATCCACGCTTTGAAATTCTAGGACAAATAGCATATTAACTCAAATGTAATCATGTTAGCATTTTATGATAAGATAAATGCCCCTTCTTATAATTAACTAATCTTCCCTGTGTGATTTTTTATTGTTCATCGGTTATGCTCAGTTTTGATTTCTTTGTGATAATTTTACGTTTTCATTTTTAATCAATATATATTTTCTTCTTTAATTTTCTATTTAGTTTTCAATTTCATTACCTGCTCGATCAAGTTTTTGGTATTTTTGTTGGGGAATTAGTAAGATTAGTTTAATTCTTTTAGTCTAAGGATTTTTCTTCACTCTTGTGTTCATGAAATTGCATGAACAAAAGAGTCACTAGGAGTTCAAGTTGGACAGCTGAAACTCTAGAACTTGACATCACCCAGTAAGAGTGAGCAATTCGAAGAGCTAGACGTGAAAAAGAAGAAAATCTCAAAGCAGTAATGGTAGAGGAATTTCATCAAGAGTTTTAGTAAAGAGGGAACTAAGAGAGCCAACTATACACCATCTTGGATTTCATAAGATCGAGGTTTAATGTGAACAATCAAGGTGTCATTAGACTACCTATTCAAGCAGCTTCGTTCAAAATAAAACCAACTTTGTTAATCATGCTAGAAACTAATGTTCAATTTTTCAAACCAACTAATGAGGTCCTAATTCTCTTATAGTCAACTTCTTAGAAATATGCAATACTTTTCAATATTATGGGATGTCAGAAGATGTTATTACGATGAAGCTCTTCCCTTCCACACTAAGGGATAGAGCTATGGCATGGTATCGTGCATTAAGTGCTACGAATGTTTCAAGTTGGGAACAATTAGTGCAGGTATTTTTAGATAAGTACTTCCCTCTTTCATAGACTGTAAAGATAATCATAAAAGTAAAAAACTTTCAACAAACTGATGGGGAGTCACTTTATGAGGCTTTAGAAAGGTACAAAGGTTTGCAAAGAAGGCATCCTCACCACAACCTACTTAAGGAGTTCCTTTTGCAAACCTAATATAATGGGGTGAACCCACCTACCTGAGGCACCATTGATGCAGCATTAACAGGAACTTTAATGAGGAAGATAATAGATGAAGCAGAGGAGTTGTTGGAGGAAATGGCTAGTAATAATGGATAAGATTAGACAATATACAAATCTTTGACAGGAAAAAAAAGCTTTGGTTGTTGACCTAATCACTAAAATGAAATCTAAGATTGATAACTTGACCTGACAACTAAATAATATGAAAGTCTCTTTTTTAACTATTTGAAAGCTATTTAGAAAAGGTGTAAGTTGTATGGACAAGATAACCATGACATTGATTACTTTCTTATAAAAGACAATAAATTAGAGCAAGTTAACTATATGGAAGTGCAATTTGTCGAGGAGGGGGGAACAACCCCTACTTAAACATATATAACACAGGGTGGAAGAGTCACCCGAACTTCTCCTGGTCAAACAATACAGGAGGTTAGTTCTGAACTCAAGGACCACCTAGTTTCCAATAAGAGAAAACAAACTAGATGATCTCTAAACCAGAAAAAATTTAAATCAAATTGGGGGCATGGATGATGCTCAGAGGCTAGAAGAAAATTTGAATAGGTGAAAAAGAACCATGCCTCCTTCATACACAACCCAAAGTGTAGGAACCCTTCCTAGGAACACCGAGATGAATCCTAAGGAAAGGATAATGGTACTCACCTAGGCTACTGAAGAAAAGGCCATTTAAGTTAAAGATGACGGGGAAGAGAACAAGAAAAAGATCAACGAAAGTTCCTTACTGTTAAATACAATTGGATGAAATTAAGAAATATCAAGCTCCAATTCCATACCCTATTCACATAATGAGGAAATCAAAGGAAGTTGAACTATATGAAGTTTTGGATATAATAGAGCAATGAAAAGCATGACTCACTCAGATAGAATCTATAAAAGGGAAGTTAGAAAATGAATTTCTAGGTATAAAGAACTGAATTAAAGTGATAAGACTACCACAAAAGCGAGATGATCCGAGAGATTTTAAAATCCCATGCATTATTGGTAGGGTTATAATGGATAAAGCATTTGTAGATCTAGGAGCTAGTATAATTATGATGCCTTGTACCTTATATAAGGAAATGGAGTTAGGTGAAATAACTCCTGCTAGGATGTATGTTCAAACAGTTGATAGAGACACCTATTATCTTAGGAAAACCATTTTTAGCCATCGCCAAGTCTATCATAGACATTGATGTGGGTGAATTACCTCTAAGATTAAGGGATGACATGGTGTCATTTAAAGTGTCGAATGTTAAAAGCAATTCTCTCAAACCTATGAGTGCTGTAAAGCACAATGAATATTATGAAGAATTCGAGCAAGCTTACACTTGTAAGGACTCATTAGAATGTCCACAAATCTGATAAAAGACTTCAAAGAAGAAAATAAAATAGAAAGGTGGTAAGAAGCAGAGTCTAAGAGCTAGTATAAATATGATGCCTTATACCTTGTATAAGAAAATGGAGTTAGGTGAAATAACATCTGCTACGATGTGTGCTCAAGGATGTTCTAGTTAGGGCCGCAAGTTCAGTTTTCCCACAGATTTGGTAATCTTATATATGGAAGAAAATATAAAGACACCTTTTATATTAGCAAAACTATTTTTAGCCACCACCTAGTCTAGTATACATGTTGATATAGGAGAATTGACTCTGAGAATAGGGGATGACAAGGTTTCATTTTAAGTGTCAAATGTTAAAACCCAATCTATGAATGCTATAAAGCACAATGAATCTTGTAAAGAAATTAAGCAAGGTTACACTTGTAGGGAATCTTTAGAATGGCCACAAATCCAACGAAAGACTTGAAAGAAGAAGAAAATAGAAAAGAAAGGTGGTAACTAGCATAATCTGGTAGCTCGAATACAATTTATGAAAGTTGTAGTAGTGCTACCATCATATAACTGATTTAAACCACCATGAGTAAATAACGAACGTTGAGCTAGCATCGGTGGACAAAGCATTGTAAGAAGGCAACCTATGATTTTTCAATCTTTAGTTGTTCATCTTTTGTATTAGATTAGGTTAGCAATTTTGTTTGTATGTGCTTTTGAAATGAGTTAAATGCCTAAAAGACATCAAACATAAGTAGGACCTTGGAATTCTTACTTTTTCCTTTTTGTAATGGATGAGAATGGTTTAGGGAAGGAAATAATGAGGTGATGATGCAATTATAAGGTATAGAAGGACTTTGGAAGTGAAATAGGAAAAATAAACAAAAATTGGGAGGAATTTCAAAATTTCCAAGGTCATGATCGTGGCCTACGGCAGGGCAATTGCGTCACACATAAATTTCATGCATTTTTATCCCAATTTTATCCTTCCTAGCCCCTTAACCTATATACTTTACACTCACCCTTAATTTTCCTATATATCTCATTCTTTGGCTCTCTCTTTAAATTAAAGAAGCAAATTCCATCTCACTTCTCTTTACAACAATCATTAAAGTCTCTAGCTCTCTCTAACTTCCTCACAGATCTCATTCCAATGGGAGCAAGAATTAGGCAAACAGTTATGCGCACTTAACTGAAGGGTAAGGTTTAAGTGTTTGGGTAGGGACAAAGGAATTAGGTTATAAATTATAGAGCAACCTTTCAAATTTACTTGGAAGAGAAAGATAAACACTTCCAAACCTTTAGTATAAAGAGAATTATTGTGCCTCAATATTTAGATTTTGACATAATAAAAATAGGTTGAAAGTTTAGGGGGAAGAATTCATTGAGAAAAGTTCAAGCGCCTTAATTATGTGGTGTACGAAGAAATTGCCTTAGAATTCTTAACCTTCCTCCAATATGAGCCTAGTGACCCTAAGGATCTATGGTTTTGGTTGCCGGGTCAACCTTAAGAGTTGAACTACGAGATATTGTGTGAAATTGATGGATTCCCTTAATCAACCATAATAGACTAGCACGATGAATTTGTTGTTAGACGTTATTGGACTGAACTGACTGGGCTGGGGAATTTTGACTCTAAAAATACCCACAGTAATATAATTTATATTCGTGACCACTTGCTATTACATAAGTTTATGAATCAAAAAGTGTTTGATAAAATCGAAACCAACAAGTGTTCCGTTAGGGAACTTTTCCTATTGTGGTCCACAGACCATAACATCCAAGTTTGCAACTCCATCATCTTTAATGCTATTATTGCTACTCATAAAAAGAGAAGAAATAATCTAGGTATGAGGTATTTGGTTACCGCTATAGTAGACTATTATGGTGTCAATTATGATAGACTAACTATACATTTTCTTAAGTTTCTTAACACTTGTCACCTGACAAGAGCTGAGATCTTAAAGTCCCACAATATGGAACTTTGAGACATTAGTGTAAAATCTCATTTGAAGAACAAGGCAGGATAAGTTAGTTCAAGCTCGAAGCCATCGTAGATAAAGAAGGAATCAACCAATGAAGACTCGGGAGAGGAAGAGATTGCTGGATGGTAGAAGGTAATAGAAGCCATTTCAAACACTAACAAAGCTATTGTAGATAATGCCAGGATGTCGAAGGAAATCTTGAAGGAGCAATGGAGATAACACCCAGATATACAAAATATTCGCAAATACTTTACTGCTTAAGGCATGGAGATTCCCCCTTTAATGCCATCGCCATCACCACCTTAATTGCCATGATAGGTTCTTATGCTTATTATATTTTCATTTATGTCTTTATTTTGTTCTTATGTTTTTATCTTATTTTTATTTTGCTTCCCTCCCTGTATGTTCTTTGTCCTTCTTAAGTTAAGGACAATATGTTGTCTAAGTGTGGGGAGGGTTACATTATATGCATTATATGTTTTATTTTGATTGTGAATTTTACATATTATATGTTAGTTTTGTTTAGGTATGCATGATGTGACTTGTGTCAATTTATCAATGGCTAGGAACTAATAGAATTGATTTAGCTTTAACCATAGTCTTTTAGGTTACTAACATTTATTAGCTTGTGAAATTAGTGTCCTATGTTGCTTTGGTTGAATATGAACGTTAATTAGGATATGATGTTAGTTCGTTCACCCTAGGAATTTGACATAATCATTTATAATTTCAGGTCAATCGATTAAGAGGCATTGTTAGTATTTTTTCATGAGAACAATTAGCTAAGAAATGAGGTAGGCAAGAAAATATAAAATTAAAAAATGTTTGTTTTTGTTTAATAAATAACTATTCGGCTGACCCCTTTTTGAAACAAACTGGGTTATGAATAGAGCTAGTACATAGTTAAGAATGTGATCTAGCTGGGTAACTAGGGAACATTCATCGCAAATGCTTATCTTAGTGTCAAACGGCTGTTGAGTTTCAATCATGCAGCACATGCATCAACTATCAAAATACACAATGTAAAATAAAAAGAAGCCTACAAAATACAGGATCAAACATAGTCATTAGATGTAATAAAACAAAACATGAACTTAAGAAGCATACCTTACAATCTCCTTTGTTATTCATTGTCTTCACATTTTTAGGTTGTTATAAACTATAATAACCTAAGGAGGATGTCTCTAATGATATCAATATGAAGAGTGAAGCCTGAAATCTCTTAGGAAGAATGGTTAGAACACACACAAATTGCTGACTTTGTAGTGTGTTCCTTGAGAGAGTATTTTAGAAGATGGTGAGTAATTAAAAAAAGACACTTTGTTTTTTTTCAACTTTTATACGAAAATGGAGTGTCTTTGACACCTTTTGGCCTTCCTCTAATCCTTAACATCAATGGAGAGTTAGTGGTAGTTAAATGGCGTTTAATCCCATTTAAATTAGTATGAAAGCATTCACCCCTTCTTTAAACGGTAATTTTGTCATCTTGCTTATTAAAGGATAATTTTTTCATTTTAGTTATTAAAGGGTAATTTTTTCATCTTACCTAATAAGCAAGATTCACTTGTGTCATATGATTCATAATCAAATGACCAGTTTAGTCATGCATCTCTCATATCTTAGATTCCTATCCAAAACCATTTTACTGATTTTTCGCATCTCTAATGCATTTGACCCATTGAATTCTCGGCTATGTTGGCCACTTGAATTAACACTTAATTTAAGCAAGTCATGAGCTCTATTTAATAACACATCATAACCTTCAATTGATTAGGAACTCAGGCGTTTGATTACGAACCCTTCTATATACAATGTTCCTGTGCAATTTTCCTTTCACCATTCTGTACCTACTTAGTTTAGAGTATAGTGGAAGTGTCAAAATAATGTTAGTTCTTATCCCTGAGGCTCATTACCTAATTGGATATGTCACTGAAGACTATCTTCATGATATTTCCATTCTGGCCAAAGATTCCCAAATAATAACCCTCGACAAGAGGTCGTGGATATCAACTCCTTCTATCGGGAGTGGTGAATCCTTGATTGGCTACTCAATTACCTTTGAATATCTCAAGCTGCACCCAATCACCACCTTTTGAGAAACCTTTCAGAGGCAACAAGAAATGGAGTCAAATACATAATCAATATCTAAGATATCTTTGAGCACCTTAAGTATAATGATATTTATCCCATTGCTATGATGAGAATATCAGTGACACTAGAATAGATTATCTATATAATTGTCTCATGGCCGGTCATCCAATGTACTTACTACTCTTAGCAAGCATCCATATGTTAACTCTAAACAACTTATGAGATCCACTGCTTGATCTAATTAAGGAGTATAATATGTGCTAGTTTGTCTAGATTAGCAATGTCCCGTCTTATTAATCTTATGTATAGGGATAATTTAGACACTAACATAATTATATATGATAGGAATCTCATTGTCATGAACTCATTATGAATTCCTTTATATTATGTATGAAGTAAATCACTTAATATAGAAATCACGTATAATATGTAAAATACACAAAAGGGGGGGTTGAATTGTGTTAAATCATCTAAGATAGTAATCTTTAAAAACTTATTGATTTTCTTAAAAAATTCACTTGATTACAAAACAATACACTTAATTCGTTTGAGAAATGCAACAGTGGAAATAGTATCCATTCTTCTAACAATAAGAAATTAAACAGATAAAGGATACATAATATGACACTGTGATTTATACTAGTTCACTCTTAACCTTTAGGCTACGTCCAGTCCTCAGAGTTTGTCTAAGATTTCACAATCTCCTTCAACTTTACAAGTATTATTTCTAGAATTCTAGAGCTTCTTCAGGTCTCTTTCACAAAGTATTCTTTATTTGCTATCTTAGCCTCTTTAGGCTCTAGCCTTCCTTTCACTTAAAATGATATTGTTTGAGATTTCACACTCAGGTTACAGTTGTTCTTGATCTCTTTCTTTCTTCTTTTGACTCAGGATAGCTATACAGTAAACTCACTTGAGCACAAAATTATCTTTTGTAAAGTGTAAGTAATCGTAAAAATCAAAAGTTTAAAAGTTTTTTATGTTTATGACTACAATTGTTATGTATAGTCTAAATATCCAATGGTCTTCTTGACAAAATCGCTTGTAGAAACTTCAGAGATCTGTTATTAGTTTAGTCCTGTAACTAAGTCCAACTAACTAACTGACATTGTAGATTATTCTTCAATTATATCATCTTGTATGTTTTGTCTGGTGTCTTCGATTTGCCTGGTGACTACACTTAATCAGTTTGTTAGATCCATCTTAGACTTCATCTTATTCTACTTTTACTTGAATATCGTCTTGATTTGATGATTTGTGCCACTTATATTTGTTTGCGTACTTAATAAACTCATCAAAACAATTCACACACTTCTTTTATCATTATTATTTGAATTTCATCAAAATCAGTAGAAGAAGTGCAGTCTTCTTGGCTTAACAATCTCCCCCTCTTTGATGATAACAAATAATCATAATATTAGAAGATAAAAACAATATTTAGATGAATAACGATAATATTCAGATGAATAATGGTAATATTCAGATGAATAGTGGAAGATATACAATTCCTATAATAATGAGAATTTTCTAATACTAATTCTCCTCTCCTTTCTTATTAATCAAAAAGAAAATATGTCATTTCAGACGCTTGAAAATTTCAGAGAACATATATTGAATATCAGTGTGGTTTGTCCTGAAGTCTTCTTCTATAGGAACACGTAGAAGTGTTATTTCCTCATGAAGATCACCCACTGCATCTCCTATTTCATCAACCTTAGTATCAATTTGCTCAATATGTTTAGTTAAGGCTTCTTAAGCTTTACATGTGACTAGCTTTAGCCCATTCAATGAAATTCTTTAAGAGCTTCGAATTAATAGTAGAATCTTGTAGTTTTTCACTAAGTGAATTAAGTTCCTAAAAAAAACGGTTTTCTAATTGAATCGTCTAATTTAATAAT
This sequence comes from Erythroxylum rotundifolium, assembly GCA_027563915.1. Lineage (NCBI taxonomy): Eukaryota > Viridiplantae > Streptophyta > Magnoliopsida > Malpighiales > Erythroxylaceae > Erythroxylum > Erythroxylum rotundifolium. The sequence goes on along the minus strand of JAOSBO010074015.1, from coordinate 8,159 downwards.
TTTGATGGAGGTAATTGGAAAGGATGTGTTTGGTGAGGGATGTCAAGATCATTAGGTCTAGGTAGTTTGTAAATTGGTTTCCTTGGAAGGTGTAAGATATTATTAACTGAAGGAATGAAACTTAAGGGTTTGAAATGAATAAGTAAATGCAAAAAGGTTTCTAAGTAAAAATTGATACCTTCAATTGTAATACTTTTTTACCTTCCTTCTGATGTTGTCCCGACTACCTTGAAACTTTCATTATGGTAGATGCACCAAAGTTACTTCTTGATGCCCTTGATAATTGATGTGATATATAGATGTCTATAAGTTCAGCAGCATGACATACATCGTCTATCTTCTTCATCACCACTCGAATTTCTTCTTCCATGAGATCGTTTTCTTGTTACTCAGGAAATTTCTTCTTCTTTCCTTTTTCTTTGTTGTCTACCAGTGTTAGACATCTAGGTTGTCCATCTGGTACAATATTGATTGTCGTTCTACTTGTCACTGGATAGATTGTATAAGAATTTTTCGTCATCTTAAATGGATATGGTTCTGCCTTTTTCGTCTTGTAGAATACAATCTTCGTTATTCAGGGCTTAGAAGATGTATCGTCTGATCGTTTACTGTTACAAGTTCGACTTGAACCGTAACTTTTTGTTTTGAAGGTTCTCTAACGATAGTTGAACCTCTATTACTATCAAGTATTGATCCTTCTATAATCTTCATCTTCAAATCATCTTTCTTCATTGGTTGAGGGGGATTGTAAGTTACTTGCTGATTTCTAATAGTCTGTGTCTTTTGTTGAACATCAGATGATGAAACCTTCTCTTTTTGAATTGGCTTCGTCTTCTTTTGTTCTTCTGCTGACTAGAAAGAGAACTATTGTTAAGGCTTCTTTTGCTTAAATACTAACTTCCTTTTTATCTCTGTCTCTCTAGAAAGTTGCTCTGATTGAGTTTGAGGGATAGAGATAATTGCTCTGGTAGGTTGTTGTTGTTGTTGCTCCTTTGTACTTTCCAAAACTTTACCAAGAATAAGAGTTTTTTTCTTCTTCTGTTCTTGTTGTCGTAAGGTTATTAATCTTAGGGACCTTCTTGATTCCTCGAGTCTTTCTGATTGGAGCATCTCAGCCTTCCTCACACTTAATATCAGCGTTACTCTATTTGCCCTATCAAATAAGATTCCAAATTCTTTGAAGAATCTTGTTAGCAACATATCGTAAGGTAAATAACTATTCTTCAGATGATAATCCTCCCTAGCCTTTATCATGTAGTTAAGAATCAAGAATGGAAGATTAATACATTAGTGTGTGAGTAGATGAAATAGACAATGTTCACCTTTCATTGTCACCAAATCCTTTGATCCTGCTCTTGGTAGAATACAGTGAAGAAAAAGTGAATGAAAAACCCTAACCTTCAGAATTAGGTATGAAGACTTCTTAACTCCTGGATTACTCGATCCATACAGTTGTCGATTGATTGTGGCTTTATTTATATGACTTTAAGCAATCCACTTTATATTGTTGAAAATTTTTTCTCCTTCATTTGGACACTCAATAGCCTTCACAATGGAATCTTGTGTGACTATCACTGATAACCTACCTACTAATGATACCGAGGTGTTATCTACCACCTTTTCATTCTTCTAAAACTCATATATTTCATTTGGATACACTGGTTTTCAGATATTGAAGAACTTTTCCCATCTAGCTACTTTAATCTCAGGTTCGATATCCATTTGATCATTCTTCAGAGAAGTGAAATTGGCGAGTCCCCCATAGATAAGAGATTTTGACATTTTTCTAATATGTAAAAAATGAACACTAAACACAGAAATGTATTTCTCTTAAAAAAGTGAGGTTAGTATCTAGAAGATATTGAAAGAAAGATATGAAATGAAAATGAGAAAGATTTGATGTTGAGAACAAAGGATTGGATCGTCTTTTTTAAGAGAATTTTGAAGCAAGTCGGTTACTAAGTTTCTCAAGAAAATTATAGAATGTAAAGTGTTGCAGATTTTGGGATGATATCTTTTTATAAACACTATTGAAAAGTTACCGCTTGTAACGTTTGTACTTGATCCATAAGTAATCATAAAATTGATACTACCATGAAAGTTACCATTACTATTCAATTTGAAAACTTGCGACCTTTCTGTTTCTTCTGGACGAATCATCTCCATTATGGAGTTTCAGACGAATGATCACTTAACATTACCATGTTTAGGTTTTGTCTAATTTCCTTAAATCTATCTTCACTTAAAGGTTTGGTGAAGATATCTACCCATTGTTGATTCGTCGCAACAAATTGTAGATTGATGATCCCTTTCTATATATAGTCTCTTATAAAATGATGTCTAGCTTCAATATGTTTTGCCCTTGAGTGTTGTATTGGATTCTTTGAGAGATTGATAGAACTTGTGTTGTTACAAAAGATTGGAATTTTATCTTCTTGGATATAATAATGCTCTAACAGATACTTTATCCATACATTTGTGAAAAATAGCTTACAGCTGACACGTATTTAGCCTTTGTAGTAGATAGAGCAATTGAACTTTGCCTCTTACTTGACCAAGAAATTAGATTATGACCAAGAAAGTGAACACTTCCACTTGTACTCTTTCTATCAATCATATCTACAGCATAATCAGCATCACAGTAGCCAATTAACTTGAAATCTTTACCTTTCTCATACATTAAGCAACGATTAGTAGAACCTACTAAATATCTCAATATTCTTCTAACAGCAATATAATGAGATTCTTTAGGATCTACTAGAAATCTTGCACATAAATAAACACTAAACATTATATCAGGTATGCTTGCAGTTAGGTAAAGCAAAGAACCAATAATTCCTCTACATAATGTTTGATCAATCTTCTTACCAGCTTCATCCTTAGATAAGACGATTGAAAAGATATTGTTTAAGCTTTCACACTCACGTTATAGTTGTTCTTGATCTCTTTCTTTCTTCTTTTCACTCAGGATAATTTTGTAGTATACTTACTTGAGCACAGAATTTTCTTTTGTAAAGTGTAAGTAACTGTAAAAATAAAAAATCTAAAAGTTGTTTATGTCTATGACAACAACTGATATTTATAGTCCAAATCTCTAGCGATCTTCTTAGGAAAACTGCTTATAGAATCTTCAGAGAACTGTTTTTAGTTGAGTCCTATAACCAACTCCTACTAACTAACTAACGTTGTAGATTATTCTTTAATTATATTGTCTTGTATGTTTCGTTTGGTGTCTTCTCTTCGTCTGGTGACAACATTTAATCACTTCATCTAATCCCTCTTAGACTTCGTCTTATTCAGTTTTTGCTTAAATATCGTCTTGATTTGATGATTTGTGCCACTTATATTTATCTGTGCACTTAATAAACTCATCAAACCAGTTCACACACTTCTTTTATTATTATTGTTTGACTTTCATCAAAATCAATAGACGAAGTGAATTCTTTTTGACTTAACAATATAATGTATCAAAGGCTTCATAAAGTTGATTTAAGATCACTATCAATTCATAAAGAACATAAACATAAAACAAAAAATCCTTTATTAATCATAAAGATTTGTACAATAAATGCTAAAAGCGATTGACTTTAGAGCACTTCAACATTCCACTTACACTAAAGTCAATAACCTTTGTATCTAATAACATAGGCAAGTACATGAAAATCATACCTCGTTTTGGGAATCAACTTAGCCAAAGGATCAACAATTTTTTGATCAGTGGGAGCTTTCTCTATCTCGACATCATTTTTACCAATGATTTATCTAATCAAATGGTATCTCTTAAGTACGTGTTTGGATTTTTAGTGAGGCCTTAGCTCCTTTGCTTGGGCTAGGGAACCATTGTCGTCACAAAAAACTATACAAGTCAACATTGTTAAGAACAACTCCAAGTTTTGTGATTAACATCTTGATCCAAACTGTTTGCTTTGTTCCTTCTAAAGAGAAAATGTACTCTGCTTTAGTTGTTGAATCTACAGTTGTATCTTATTTAGAACTCTTCCAACTAACTACTCCATCGTTTAGTGTGAAAATATATCTTGACTGGGATCTAGAGTCATTCTTATTAGATTGGAAACTGGCATCTGTATACTTGCTCACAACAAGATATCCTTCTCCATATACCAAGAATACATCCTTAGTTCTTGTAGTAACCCACTCCTATAGATCATATTCCCGAACACATATATGGTATTCAAGAATACACTCTACAAGGGTGGTGTGCTAAGATGGTTAGCCAAAATCAATAAAAAATTCTTCAAACATCAAATGCATATTAGAGAAAACCAATAATCAATAATGGCCTATTTTACTCATAAATAATTTCAGTCGCAAATGTTACAACTAATAAACATATCACCAAAATTTCAATAATCATTTGGGACTCTTAAACTTATGAAACACTTCTAGTCATAAATTCAATACATGATAGAATTTGTTACATATACATGGTACAATATTTGTGGAATACAATTTAGATATATACAAAAATCACTAAAGACTTATGTAGATGCAACTGATCCCGACCTCTATCTCTTATTCGACTTTAACAACTATATTTCCAGTTTGTCTAGTAATCTATCACCTCTATGTCAGAAAAAAAGTTGCTAATTTGTTGAATTTTACAAACTCAGTGAGTTATCTATCATCGATGGCTCACTTATAACACATAACACATATAATTCATGTAATCACATAATTCACATCACTTTATTAATTCATCTTGTAGCATCAATTAACACTTTATTCATTTATTTCACATTTCACATTTGAACAATTCAAACAATCCATTTCAATCATTTAAACATAGATATCAATAATATATGCAATGCTCAAGAGACTCACTTTCAATTGTTATTGTTGTGACCAAGTGCCTATAACTGTCTCATATCCATTATGGATATCGGGCTCATTAATAACTGTCCCTTATCCTTTAGGAATACAAGGCTCATTTTACATAGTGAGCTAGAGGATCTTACCACATTCTTAGTTTTAAGCTCTTTTTCGATAGGAACTCCGGTCACAATAACCTTTATGTTATCATGCATTTGTGTAATGAAATGCATTAGATGTATTCAGTCAATCAATTGTGCTCAATCTTACACTTTCATATCCACATTCACATTTATCATCAGACCTTAGTACAGCTTCCAACATTTAAGTTGATAATCACTTATGCATTCAAATTCACATACAATGAGAACTTACAATAAGTTTTTCATGCATCAAACACCTCAAACATTCAACGTCCAGAATCAAAACATTCATATCACATAACAATTCAAAATAGAAATTAAAATAAACAATTAAACATGTGAGACCATCCAGTTTACTCATAGTATGCTCCAAATTAGCATTAGCTTTCAAGATCTGGAAAGTCTAGATGTGAACTTTCTATCCTTTATATAAATATCATGCAATACATATATTGCACACATATTATTAATTTTACAGTCACAAAAACATTCAATTATACATATATGTGTATGTGTATTGTATAATGCATGCTCATATTGACCACCCTGGGTATATTTCCTTTATTCACATCTCATAATCATTTAAGAACATCTTCCAATCATTCTTTAATACCTAAAGTGCTTTACTCACTTTACTCACCTCATTCTTCATCCATTAGATTCATTCAAAATCTCATTCAAGTCTAATTACCTCATATAGAAGCACCTTGGCATTGATTGGCTCAACCTTCACTCAAAAGACAACTCTTTTTCTCCTTATTTTTGGCCTCTAGCTAGGCCACGATCATGGTGTAAGGGCCACAATCGTGACAAAACCCTCTTTTTATCAAGCTACGATTGTAGGGTGAAGGCCACAATCGTGCCCTGCATTTTCTTCCTCCATTCTCTCAAATTCATCATATATATACTCACATCCATTTCACACCAAATTTTCCAGAATTCACCATATCTAATACGTCATCATTTCACACTAACTCAACTATCATATTGATTACATTAACTCAAAAAGATTCAACTCATTTGGCTTATCATTTTCAACTCAGTCTCATCCTTCATGAAATCTGATCTTTTTCCACAATATATCTCATTCATAAAGCATCAACAATTTATTCACTATGTTATTTCCTCATTTATCACTCTAACTAATAGTATATGCAGTCAATTGACATATTTCGGGGTATAAAAAGTTTAAAATGATCATTATATGGATTGTGTGTTGCTTATGTCCTGAAGTCTGGTTTGGTGAATTATAATTAGTAAATTTTGAATTAATTGTTCCAATTGGAAATTGATGAATTCAAATTTGCATTTAGTTTAGGAAAAATGTCAAATTGACGTATGGAAATTTAAGATGACTAAGCCTTTGAAATAAGTTAAAGATGGTGGTATAATTGAGTGGCATTTGGCATAGGAAATTAAATGACAAATGGAAATAGTGAGTGAGTTAGAAATGGCCTAGGATATTAGTGATATTTGGTAGCTTATATATGGGACAAATTGAATGCGTGCATAGACGATAAATGTCATTATGAAATGGTGACACCTAGAACCTAATGTGTTAATCAATTGAAAGGATAGTTTTTGTTGGGTTCATTCTTCTTCTCCTTTCCACTAACCATCGAAACACCATACCCTGACATCCCTATGTTTTGCTTAAGTTTGTGTCAATTGCTGCATTAAAAATCCATGCTTTCACCCTTCACAAGATAGCTATAGAACCAAAACATTATTGTTGCTATTGTTGTCTTTTATCCATGCTGAAAATCTAATTCCCACCTCGCATTTGAGATGACAATATATGCATATAAGACAAAGTAGACTTGTTAAATTGAGGTGGAACTTAAGCTAAACAAGTATGTAAAGTATTAAGCTTTATGGTATGTTGTAATAGAAGTTTATGATGATTGAATTGGGATAGATTACATATGATGTTGATGATGAAGAGTGCTTGAAAATGATACATGAATTGGATACATTTTTGTTTTGTTCATGATGTGAGAACCATAATTGATAGGTTGCTATATGGATGAGTTATATTGATATTTAAAGTTTAAATGAAGATGAATTTACCTAAAGAAAGGTGTTACTGAAGTGTTCTTAAATTTGGGAAAAAAATTAGGACTATATATATGATGAGATTAAGTGAATGAAAGTTTTTGTTTTGTCTTTGTATGCGTAAAAAGTAAATAGTTTATGAGCTGCCAATGGAATAATTTTGAGTTAGAATTGGAGATCAATTTGATTAGGAATTGAAGAATAATTAAGGTATACTTGACGTATAATTGATGGACTAATATGAAGATGTTTTGAACTTGGTATGAAGGTGTTATAATATGGAAAATTAAGCCAAATTAGGTAGTGCACTTTGGGGCACATATCCCACGACCATGGGAAGGTACCCCATGATCGTGGGCAATGCTTTGGAATGAAAATTTTTGGTTTTGTTTAATTTTTGAACCAAATGAAAATAAGTCACTCTACATTGGTGTATTTGGGCTTGATTAAGGCTTGAAAAGAATATAGATAGTTGCTTGATTAATTAATTAGGGGTTTGACATGTTTAGGTTGTTAATTAATGTTATTACTTAATGAATGGATTATCCTGATATCAATGTATTTAAATATGGAAATTATGAGTTGTTAAAGGAGCAAATATGTTCTTATGAATGCAAATATGATCTAAAGGATATGAGTGAGGTGTTTAGGCATGAATGAATGAGAATTGGGATATAGTGCTAGAAAAGGTTGATGAATGTATGATTGATGAATTTAGAGTAAACAAAGTTACTCAAGGTATAAACCTAAATGCAAAGTGGTAACATACAAGTTATAACAATTGAACAATCAAGATTTGTGATCAAGATTACATAACCAGAGAGGATAATTAAGTATGCATTGAATATGACACATATACATGTGCATGATTGTATATTCATATGATAGACCAAATTAGTGATTGTGAACAATGTGTGTATTGCTTGACTATGGACATACAAGTTGTAGATATTGCCGGATCATCAAAGCAATAGCTTTTCTGAAGTGTTTTGCCTGAATACATGAAGTCTCATGTATATCAGTCAGATTCTGCATTAATTAACCTAATCTGCCTAGTTGTGTTTGGTTAAGTTGGTTATGTTATTATCTGATTGATTTATTGCATAAATCATTTCATACCATACACTAAGG
>JAOSBO010073307.1:0-23236 GCA_027563915.1 Erythroxylum rotundifolium | reverse complement strand
ATATATATATATATATATATATATACTTTTTCTTCAACTGGACATCAGTATACTCTTTGCTAAATTTTTTTGAAGACTTACCTTAATATTCTTCGAGCATAATTTAGAAAAGGCTATAGTTGGTTAAATTTTCTTTTTCATTTTTTCAACCATTAATGATATTAAATACAAGTCTCTTGTATCATTCCATATCATATCCTTTTCATTTATTTTTTGCATAAACATTTGAATAATTTTTATTATTTAAATGTAAGTAATAAAGATAAAAAAATTGTCCCGTACAATATTTATAAAAAAGATGAGAACAAATATGTTAATCATAAAAGTTTAATTTTTATATAAGTTTAATTTCTCAATCAACAAAATCCTAGAAAAGTACTTAAATACCAATAATTAAGAATGCATTACACATAATAATATTGAGAATTTATCTATAATATTTCAAAAAAAAGAATAACAAACCAATTATATTTGTTAGCTTTCAAATACATTATCATGCTAGTTGCTAACTTAACATGCTTATAGGTGATTAATTTGTAACACAACATATCAAAATCTCCAATTAATTGATTTTTTGCAAGAGACAAGCCATTTAAGTGCAAAGAAGTTTTTTTGTGTGTTATAGTCTTCTTCAATAGTGCCATAATGATGACGCAATATTAACTTAAATGCATTTTATCACCATCTCCACACAAAATAAGATAATATTAACATACTTGCATAGACAAATATTGACATAAGTTAAAGCATATCTCTCTTTCACATATGTAATTGCTCACACAAAAATATAAGTATGGTCTTCAGATGACACATGAGAGAGAGAGTGAATTGTTCATTCACTATTTGCCTATTTAGAAACTAATGAATCGATTGGCTATTTTAATAAATGAATTTGACAATTCATGTGCGATAGTTACAAAGCAATCACAATAATAAATAAAAGAGAGTAGAGAAAGAGAGATAAAACTTATTTATAGTGATTTGGTTAAACAACCATTAATAAACACTCACTCCCTAAGCTCCATATGAGAATTCACAATCTTTACCCAGTGTAAAGACTAGTTATGTTTATCTTAATCAAATTCTCCAATTACAATAAGTATACAACTCAGAAACTCATTTCTTTGTTTACACTAGTATACAATAGCTCAATATGTATTATGTATGCACACTTACATATCTAGCCTCTTAAGACTCTTAGAAACTCTCTAATATGCCCAAAAAATCTTTCCACAACTCTTATATGGTCTATTTCTTCTCAAAATAAACTAAAAAGGTTGTTATAAACAAAAGTTAGCCATTATAATGATTAGTAACAATGATATTAGTCAATCAATGTCCCATATAAACTCAAGGTACATAATTTTTCACTTTTTTTTGATACATTAACCTATATATTGTCAATGTGTTCAAAAATAGTACATTAGTCGACCACATTTATATAATGGTTAACCAATTTCGACTAAAATTTTGATCCAAAATCATTCAAGAGTTCTCCTAATTTTATTTTAAAGACAAATATTTTCCTGAAAGATCAAACTAAAATTCCTCTAGATTATAAAAATTTTATGCATTATGTCCTACACGCAAATGGTCATGCAATAATTGAGCCTATAATTTATTGAACTGATTAAAGTAAGGTACAAAACAAATTGTAATGATTTGAATTAGTCTTGATATGCTTAATTCCTCTTTGTTCTTGGTTTTACTTGAATTAAATATATGATTTTCTTTGCTCATTTTCTCTAATTATTGGATGTTCAATTGATTCATTTGTTTATTTTCCCATTTTATATAACCTCAATATTCATATTGTTATTCCTTAATTGCACCCAAGAGAGATGTGAATCGAGTGAAATCAAGATTTTGCCTTATGCTTAATACTTTTATGAAAAGGGCCACAAATTATCACAATAGCAAGTATAAAATGAAAACAAATAATAAAATAAAGAGTAAAGGAAGAGAAATGCAAATCAGTTATAGTGGTTTAACAAACAATTCTTGCTTAAGTCCCTTCCAAGAGTGATATTGGATTTCCAATATGAATCTTACTTTAAAATGTTTATTTGAAAGATTAAGGGAATTTTACATTAAAATCAAAAGCTTCAATGCCTCTTGATGAATAAAAAGACTTATGCAATGCAAAAAAAAGTTTATGGATAATGAGTCTCTTAGATTATCAAAGATGATCAAAATAAGCTTGTAATAAGTAATACATGAAATAATCTTGATATGTATTGATCTATTACTTGACTTGATCATGATATTGACGATTACAAAACATCATTTTATTCCCATATTTCTTCTCGTAAACAACACTAAAAGAACTCATTAGCAGTATTTATAATTTTTTATTATTGAAACTTTGATTAGAACCTCCATTAGTTCAACACCCATTTTGATTGATCCCATTATAATAGAGTTATTAATATCATCAAAAGTAAATTCATTAATATATATTTAGTTATCTTCAAAACCATGGAATTAAGACTTAATTTAGTCAACAATAAGATTTAATAATTGAAGAACGAAAAAAACAAAATATCCAATATAAACACAAACAAGCAAACAATTACTATAAGGAGTTGTCAAAAAGGTAATGAAGTTCTTAACTTTCACACCAAGTTATGCATGTGCTTTCATCTTATAATTAATATAATCTAGGAGACTAACTAGTCAATTAAGCCAACTTTTTGGTATGACATAAGGTTGTTAATTAGTAGGCTAAAGGTCATAACATATATCTCATAAATTAATATTGCTTTATAAACATGCTATCCTACTAAAATGTTCCATAATACGTAAAGAATTGTTATTTCAAGATTTTGATAATAATTTCTTAAGTCAATTTGATGTAGAAGAAATAAACAAATAAGGTTCCAAGGTATTAGTTTCATCTGTAACACTAGACAAAGGAAAAAAAAGGTCATATAAACTAAAAATTCATGTATGAATTATACCTCAAATCAAGTCTTAGCTCTAGCCTCTTGTATAATAATGCTCCATACCCAACTCTCTTTTCATTATGAAAACTCTCTTTTCATTATTTTATTATTAAGGTTATATTTGCCTATTGTTTGTTTGGTTATAAGAGATAAGGTTTGTGGGGTTAATTTTAAGGGATCGAAGCCTGATTGTGCCCAAACTCGACTTTATTTTTCATTTTTATTTTAAAATTTGAAAAATAACGTCATTTTTGCTTTTCCTAAAAACTTTTGGCTCAAAGCCAAGAATTTTTTATTAAAAAACTTGAGTCCAATCCAAAGTTCGATCAAATTGTGCATGAGTTGTTGACTTTAAATCGAACTAGGTCAGACCAGGACTTAATCACAAAGCCTAGTTAATCTTTCCAATTTTAGTATCTATATATTTATGTGGCCTCTAAATCAAAAATTATCTACCATATTAGTGAAATGATTATTAATATAGCAACAAAAAGTCAATCAATTGTTAGATAAGTAAAACATGAAGATGTAGCACTTAACTAGTATTACAAGAAGTCACACATTTATATCAACAAAATTATCTATTTGCAACAAGGTTTGACAGTTTGAGAGACACTTTAATACTAAATTAGTAAGTAATAACATCTTATGGTGGAGATTTAGGAGAAAAAATGTGGAACTTTTTAATTGAATTGACTGTTAAGTTTGAAAATAGAAATAAAGAAGATTAATAAAATAAGATATTAATTTATGGTAATTACGTGAAGTTATTTCCTTTCGAGTCATATTAATAAAAAATCAAAAATTAAAACAAAGTCTGACACAAATGTGTAGAATCACAAAAATAGAAAACACACACTAAAAAAAAAACAAAGACAAAATGTGTAAGTGAATATTTTTATCCTTGAAACTTTGATTAGAACCTCTATTAGTTTAACATACATGTTGATTGATCCCACTATAACAGAGTTATTAATATCATCAAAAGTAAATTCATTAATATATATTTGGTTATCTTCAAAACCATGGAGTTAAGACTTCATTTAGTCAACAATAAGATTTAATAATTGAAGAACAAAAAAAAACAAAATATCCAATATAAACACAAACAAGCAAACAATTACTATAAGGAGTTGTCAAAAAGGTAATGAAGTTCTTACCTTTCACACCAAGTTATGCATGTGCTTTCATCTTATATTTAATATAATCTAGGAGACTAACTAGTCAATTAAGCCAACTTTTTGGTATGACATGAGGTTGTTAATTAGTAGGCTAAAGGTCATAACATATATCTCATGAATTAATATCGCTTTATAAACATGCTATCCTACTAAGATGTTCCATAATATGTAAAGAATTGTTATTTCAAGATTTTGAGAATAATTTCCTTAGTCAATTTGATGTAGAAGAAATAAATAAATAAGGTTCCAAGGTGTTACTTTCATTTGTAACAGTAGACAAAGGAAAAAAAGAATCATATAAATTAAAAATTCATGTATGAATTATATCTCAATTCAAGTCTTAACTTTAGCCTCTTGTCTAATAATGCTTCATACCCAACTCTCTTTTCATTATTCCGTAATTAAGCTTATATTTGCCTATTGTTTGTTTGGTTATAAGAGATAAGATTTGTGGGGTTAATTTTAAGGGAACGAAGCCCGGTTGTGCCCAAACTCGACTATACTTCTCATTTTTATTTTAAAATATGAGTCCAGTCCAAAGTTCAATCAAACTGGGCATGAGTTGTTGACTTTGAACCGGACTGGGTCAGACCAGGACTTAATCACCAAGCCTAGTTAATCTTTACAATTTTAGTATCTATATATTTATGTGGCCTCTAAATCAAAAATTATCTACCATATTAGTGAAATGATTATTAATATAGCAACAAAAAGTCAATCAATTGTTAGATAAGTAAAACATGAAGATGTAGCACTTAACTAGTATTACAAGAAGTCACACGTTTATATCAACAAAATTATCTATTTGCAACAAGGTTTGACATTTTGGGAGACACTTTAATACTAAATTAGTAAGTAATTAACATCTTATGGTGGAGATTTAGGAGAAAATATGTGGAAGTTTTTAATTGAATCGACTGTTAAGATTGAAAATAGAAATAAAGAAAATTAATAAAATAAGATATTAATTTATGGTAATTATGTGAAGTTATTTCCTTTCGAGTCATATTAATGAAAAATCAAAAATAAAACAAAATCTGAGACAAATGTGTAGAATCACAAAATTAAAAAACACACGCTAAAAAAAAATGCAAAGACAAAAATAGTAAAGAACCATCAATTGAAGATCTATATTTCAACTAGCAAAACTTTCATATACAACAAATGAGGGAGTAAAATGGTCACTAAAAACAAAGTCAAAAACAGTAAGGAAAGTAGAAAAAGGGAGTGAATTTATAACTATATAAATAATAGATAGAACTCAAGCCAATTTTTGAAAGATAAAGGCAAAACTATTACAAGACGAGTTAGGGTCATTTGTTGCCATTTAAAAGATAATAAAAGAGTAAAAAATAAACTGGATAAAAATTTAGATTGGAATGAAAACTCGATATCCACCCCTCTTAGTGGGTTTAGTAGATTCCAAAATTTAATGGAATAAATCCATTCCCCTGGAATTCAAAACCCTAAAATAAATACTACTTTTTATAATTATTTCATTACTTCATTCTCAAACCCTCAAACCAAACGCCCCCTTAATGGAATAAATCCATTCTCCTGAAATTCAAAATCCCAAAACTAACACTACTTTTTATAATTATTTCATTACTTCATTTCCAAAACATCAAACCAAACTCCATTAATAATCACTATAAAAATTACAATTTACAACAGAACCGAACATGCCTTTAGTTAATGGCATTCACATGTAGTAGAATTAGTTCACTTCACCGAACAAAATATCAAGGCTAGGCCTCCTGAACTCTCTCTGAACTTCCAGCGCCAATTGATTCCTATTACATCCAGCTCCTTCAATCCAAATTGGTCCTCGCTTCAACCATGCATAATGAGATAGCCTCCTGCCCTGCTGAGGTGCCTGGCCACGCTGACCCACTCGCCCCCGCTGCTCATCAAGCAAAGAAAAGCAGAATCAGAAGCAGGGAGAAAGACCCCCCCCACCCCCCATCGCCAGAATTTCGTATAGCGCCGCAGTCCAGGTGCACCAGAGTCACTCGCCTGTGGACAAGCCAATGCCATGGCTAGCGGAGGCTCAGATTGAAATCCATGAAGGTGACATAACTCTTTTCCAAGATGCTACTAGGCGTGGTATCGTCCTATCCTCCAAGCTCAAATCACAACTAGATCAACAATGGGAGAGGGCAGTCATTGTTAAGCTCATTGGCCGGAAAGTAGGATTTACCTTACTCAGCTCCCGTCTCCAGTCCATGTGGAAGCCAAAAGGTCCCATGAAAATCGTTAATTTGGATAACGACTTCTACCTGGTAAAATTTATTGACGAATTAGACTTCATCGCTGCATTAACAAATGGGCCCTGGATTCTCCTCGGATACACATTATCAGTGCAAAGGTGGACTCCAAACTTTCGGGCATCGCAAGGTAAGATTACCAGAGCTGTCATCTAGCTGCGTTTTCCGACTCTGCCAATTGCCAGGTTCATCCCCAAATCCTCACTGCGCTTGAAAACTTGATCGGGCAGACAGTGCGCATCGACACCCCGACCTTGCATACTCAACGGGGCAAATTTGCCAGAATAGCGGTGGAAATTGTCTCGCCCAGCCGCTCCGACCGCACGTGGACTTAGACGAGGAAACGCTGTTGATAGCGTACAAAAATCTACCACAAATCTGTTTTACATGTAGCTTGGTGGGTCACGAGCGGGGCGCCTGCTCGTCCCGCCCCACAGCGCTTGCCGACCCCTCACCAGAGACACCACACCCAGGCCCTGAAACGCAGCGGGAGCATGGGAATACCTTCCCTACCATCCCAGAGATGCCATCGCCCAAGCCTGGCGGATCATCGTCAGCCCTAGTGGAGGACATCTACGGACCGTGGATCCAGGTCCAACGGCGACCTGCCAGATCCACGGCCAGAACCACCCAGGCGGCGTCCTCTCATCCCCCAAGGGTCGGCTCCTCAGGTGGCGGCTCAAGATTTTCCCCGATCTCTGCGTCGATCGTTGGAAGCGACTCATTTCGCCAACCCCTCTCGCCTAACGAGCCTCGTTTGGATGCTAACCAGATGCGTCCGTTTCAGTTCGTCTCCAACGACGTTTCTAACGCCCGTAAGAAATCAGGTGGGCGGGCCTTGGTCAAGGGGCCTAGCCCCTTGCCCAGGCCTGGCCCTAACGGTCCTGAAGGGGCTTATCCAACCCCTCAGGTACATGTGGGCTGATCAGGGCCCCCTGCCTCCCCCATGGCCATTGGGCCGAATGCCAGCATCCAGATTCGACCCCTGCATAGGCCCGAATCTACACACTCGGTTATTCATATCCAATCCCCTCGGAGCTTGTGTGTAATGACCGTACCACATCTACATTGATTCGCACCGGGCCTGATCCAGCAATGGAGGACCCGATGCAGTTCGACCCCTCACCCAGTTTACCCTCGGTGGCCCAACATCTCCCCCTACCGAACCTCCGGATGCGGGGGACTCGGGCCTCGGCACGGAGGTTGTTAGGCTGGGGGATGCCCCGCCGCAGTCCACTGAGGCGGATCCCTCCACGTCCATGCCTGTCGATCATGTCTCAGAGGGGTCCCATCCACCTCAACCGCTCTCTTTGCGTTAGGAGCTCGCCTAGTTTCGCTCATTTTTATGTCGATCCTTATATGAAATTGTCAAGGGGCTAGTGGACGCCGGTTTCTTAACATTTTGCGGCATCATCTAGTCACCCACAGGCCTCAGATGGCAGTGTTAGTAGAAACTAGGATCAGTGGTACCCGAGCTCTTGAGGTCGTGCGAAAATTGGGTTTTGATCAATCGTTTGAGTCGAAGCTAATGGTTTTGCTGGCGGTATCTGGATTTTATGGAAGGTCGAGTTTGACGTATCTATTGTGCTGGCCCACCGGCTGTTTGTCCATATGACTATCCAGCATGACATCTTATATTTTGTATTTACTGCTATTTATGTCAAGCCCCAGGCGGCCACGCAGAGGTTGTTATGGCCTTATCTTAGCTGGCTTAGTAATGAGATTACCGTTCCTTGGATAGTCGGAGGGGACTTTAATGCGAAATTGGCTAATGACGAGAAGCGGGGGGAGGGGGGGTTCTTTATCTTCCCCGATAGTGAATAGACACTTCCAAGATTGGGTGCAAGGTTGTGGGATGCATGATGTGGGGTACATTGGTTCAAAATTTACCTGGCGGTGGGGGTCCGTCCGTGCCAAATTGGACCGTGTGTTATGTCTAGCCAGATTGGACCGTGTGCTATGTTCCTCGCAGTGGCTGGACATAACTCCCTCTGCAACTATTACCCATCTAACTTTCCTAGGCTCGGATCATCGATCGCTGTTAGTCACCTTCCATCGCCACCCACGTCCTGTGACGTCTAACCCTACATTTCGGTTTCAAACCGCCTAGCTAGATCATGCGGATTTTGTCAACGTAGATGGCTAGCTCTCGGTTAAACTCCTGCACTGGAATAAGAGTGTGTTTGGTAATATTTTCCACCGCCTCGTCTACGGGAGGAGCTCACCCAAGTCCTTTACGAGGAAGAGCTATATTGGCATCAACAGTCCAGAAGTACCTGGCTGGCTCATGGAGACCGCAATACCAAATATTATCATGCTCTCGTGTTGACCAAACGCAAGAAACTCCGCATCACCCGATTAATCGACATAGATGGCCAGACCGTCACTGACCAGCTCTAGATCTGGCACATGGCTAAACAATACTTTTCTACTTTGTTCACGTCTCCGGAGGAGCTTCTTCCCATCCCCCCTATCGGGATCCTTTCCCCCCCTCTCGTCGGAGTCAGCTCATCAATTATCAGCGACACTTATGGAGGAGGAAATCTGACAAGCGATGTTTGCCATCAACCCAAACAAAGCTCCAGGTGTGGACGGGTATACGGCCTCGTTCTTTCAACAACGCTGAACCAAGGTGGGATCGGCAACAGTTCAACACATTCAAGCCATCTTTCGACATGACCGCTGGGACTCATAACTCAATAAAACTGTATTGGTGCTGATTCCTAAAGTCCCCTCCCCTGCGACGCTATCCCAATTCCGACTCATCAACCTCTGTACGGTCTTATATAAAGTCCTTTCAAAAATCATTGTGAATCGTTTACAGCCCCTCCTTACCTCCCTTGTTGGCCCACACCAATGTAGCTTCGTCCCGGGCAGGCACATCACCAACAATATCATTATTTCCCAAGAAGCGATCCATTCCATGCGACGAAAGACGAGCCGTACAGGCATTATGGCCATTAAAATCGACTTAAAGAAAGCCTTTGATCGTCTGCGGTGGGATTTCATTTATGATACACTAAGGGCGATTGTTCTGCCGGCCTCCCTCATTCAACTCATTATGCTTTGCCTCTCTACAATTTCGATGCAAGTTTCCTGGAACAGGGGTTTATCGGAGCCTTTTTCCCCTACCCGGGGCATCCGACAGGGTGATCCCCTCTCTCCTTATATTTTCACACTTTGCCTCGAACGATTGGGGCATTTGATCTCGGGCGAGGTACGGACTGGCAGATGGCGTCCGTTTCGCCTGAGTAGACCAGGACCGGCCCTATCCCGTTTATTCTTTGCGGATGACATTCTTTTGTTTGCTGAAGCTTCACCTACCCAGATCCAGGTCATCCTCCAGACACTAGAGGCGTTCTGCACTGCGGCCGGACAACAGGTTAATCAAGCAAAAACTAGGATTTTCTTCTCCCGGAATGTTAGTAACTCAACTGCCCGTCAGCTTAGTCGTGCCGCGCACTTTACCTGTACACAGAACCTGGACAAATACCTCGGTGTCCCGCTCATCCATGAAAGGTCGTCCCGGCGTACATATCAATACATTTTGGATCATGCACAGCGTAAATTAGAAGGGTGGCGTGCCCGTGAGCTCTCTCTTGTAGGGCGAGTGTCACTCACGCAATCGATTCTCTCAGCCCTCCCTACTTATACCATGCAAACAGCGCGACTGCCACGTCAACTATGTGATGACTTAGAGCAGATCATGAGAAATTTTATCTGGGGCGACCGACCCGAGCAGCGGCGGATCCATTTGGTCAATTGGGCCGAAGTATGTCGGCCCAGACATGCTGGGGGCCTTGGACTTAAAAAGGTTCAAACTACCAATGATGCGCTCTTAGCCAAACTCGGGTGGGAGGTACTCACCAAACTTGATGAGTTATGGGTCCAAATCATCCGAGCCAAATACAAATTGGACGCGCATAACATTCCTCTATCCGTTTCTAAGCCTGAGGCCTCGATCATTTGGAGAGGGATAGCCTCTACCTGGGCCTATGTGTGTCAAGGTATTTCCTGGCAACTCGGCAATGGGCGGCGAGCCAAATTCTGGGTCGATAGCTGGATTCGAGAGTGGGGACCTCTTTTGTACCTTGTGGCTACTCCCTCTCCAGAGGATTTAATGAGAGCATCAGTCCGGGATATGGTCTTAGAAAATGGTTGTTGGGACTGGGACCGATTCCAACCATATCTCCCAGCGCGAGTCTGTCTGTCCATTGTGTCTATACCCACACCTCAGGGAGAGCTGGGGGAGGACCAGCTCTTTTGGGGTCCTGGGAACAATGGCTCTTTCACGGTCAACTCTGCCTGTGAGCTCATTGAGGGGTCACACGTGCCGCACGACCGCCATTTTTGGGAAATGGTTTGGAAACGGCCTAGCCCACAACGGATTCGGGCTTTCCTAGCTTCTTGCGAGGAAAACGTTACTTACAAACCAGGAGCACCTGGCCAGACATGTATCTTCATCCTCCTCATGCCAAATCTGTAACCAAGAGGAGATGCTGATGCATGTCTTCAGGGATTGTCAGCAAGTTACTGACTTTTGGAAGCAGTTTCCCCTAGAGACTCTCAAGCCCGATTTTTTCCAACTGAACCTAAACCAATGGCTCTATTTAAACCTCGATAATCTGAAGCAGTTACAGCATTTTGCCTGGACCACTATTTTCGGTACCGCCTGCTGGTATTTATGGCAGTGGCGTAACAATTGCATTTTTGTGACAGATTTCCACTGGCCTGAGAATGGCGCGATGCAGGTACTCCAATTTGTCGGATGGATTGAACAATCGAGGGCCGTCCTAGGTAACATTTACCCCAACAGAGTCGCCCCTGTGGATAACCCCATCGGATGGACCAAACCCTCGGATGGTTGGATCAAGGTGAATACCGATGAGGCGTTTCAACCTAATACTGGCATAGCCTCAGCTGGCGGCCTGCTCCGAGACAGTGGGGATCAGTGGTGGGGCGATTTTCTCCTCAAATTGGGGACTGTTTCCCCCTTACAAGCGGAGCTTTGCGGAGTTTTGGCTGGGTTACAACAGGCTTGGGACCACGGCTACCGTTGAGTAATTTTAGAGGGCGACTCCTTGGAAGTCATTAACATTCTTTCTGCGTCTAACATTATGTCTTTTGCAGGTACTCAGGAGGTACGGGAACTTCGAGAGATTCTAGGACATGATTGGGAAGTTCAGTAGCAGCATATCTACTGAGAAGGCAATCGTAGTGCCTACAAACTGGCGCGTCTAGCAGCAAGTGGCCGTACAGGACTCCAGCTGTTATCGACTATCCCGGCGCAGTGCATTCCGCTCATCACTCAGGAAATTCAAGGTTCTATAGTGGGTCGTTGCATGTAACTGCTTCGTTTTTCTTTCCATTGTATCAAAAAAAAAAAAAAATATATATATATATATATATCAAGGCTAGGCCCATTCCAGACAGGGTCAGGATAACATGACAGAACTGAAGTGTGGTGGGTTCTACCTTTGGTTAAGGCTTTAATGTTTTATCGTCCCTCCAACTTTACAAGATTGAGCATTTACACTTGTACACTAAAACATTCTCTGGTTCGTTAAGATGGTCTGAAATCCATGTGCAAGTGCACAGGATTGCTTCCAAGATGAATGAATTTTCCTTTGATAAGTGAGTTTTGAAAATTCAATCTCAAATCATTTGCCGTGAGCTGTTTGGTTCTCTTGTCAAAGGCTGTTGGTCCCAAGTAATCATTTCCAATATCTGCATTCAAGGGCGGTTAAGTTTTATCTCATGGTTTATTTCATGATGAAGTCTCAAATAGCAATAGCAAGTGGTCTTCTTTTACTCAAACATTTATGTGATTATGATTGAAAGCAAGTGGTCTTCGTTTACTCAAACATGTATGTGATTATGATTAAAGGATATGAATTATTCGATGAGGACTACCCATTATACTGAAAAGTCAGACTTGATGATGAAATGGCTTTTCCCCACCAATGGCATCTACTGTCAGCACAGTCAACCTCTTCATTACATCTTTAAACGCCCTTTACCGCATTTTACCTAAACTTTGGTCCAGAAATCAAATGCTGCCCTGCATATAAGGTTGATTAGGGAGGAGTAGGGTCAGTGAGTAATAACATACAGATAGGGTAAGTCTTCAGTCCATTCATTGCTTCTGTTACAGAGCTCTCATGGGTCATAGCCTGTCCTACCCATTTACTTTATAATTTACGTTCTTTCTTTCTCTCGTTTTATAGTTTTTTGCCATCTTTTGTAAAGCAAAAATCTTTCTTTCGTTTTCCAAAGTAGTCGTATTTATCATTTTGCTACATCTTATTTGTAATAAATTGGAACTTTGCATAGATGAGTTAAAACATATGTCCTACAGCTTTGGGACACCAGAAAATGACTGCCATTATAAAAAGCTCAGTTTTTTTGCGAAGGATCCATAATACTTATAAAGCATAGGAGAAACTCTAACCTAGAATGGGACATGTTATAAAAAGCTCAGTTTTTTTACGAAGGATCCATAATACTTATAAAGCATAGGAGAAACTCTAACCTAGAATGGGACATGTATGGAGGAAGAACCTACCTTTGAGGTTTGGAGTTGGAGAATGCATATAGGACTAAGTCTTAAGAGGACACTCGCATTAATTAATGATGTCTCTGGACTTCAGGATATATTCACCAAGAATTTTCCGCTTGGAAAAGATATTCGATAGCATAATCCAATCACGACCTCACTTTGAGTTGATAGGAGAGCTTAACTAAATGAAAATCTAAGTCATATTCAGCTTGACAAAATTTGTCGGTTGGGCCGCACCATGGATGCTTGTCCTGTTAACTCAGAAGATTGGAAGTCACAGCAAATCTGAATCTGTTTAAACACAGACAAACTAGCAAATATATTGTAATGCACAGCTGCATGGGCAGATGAGAATTTGCCAATTTTATATTTCAGACAGACAGCCTGTCTTGCTACTATCATGGTGTGGCTAACTGTTACAACTCGCAAGTTCCAAGGACCTACAACGTTTTTACTCTTCTGTCCTTCCACTTTGCACCGCCTTATAGTTAAAAAGTTGAAGGACCAATGCCTTTTGTTACATGGGGAAGGAATTGGTTTTAATACTTTAAGTTTCCTAGTTGATTTCTTGTTTTCAAAACTTCTCCTCTTAATTATACGGAAGTTGAAAGCATCAGATTGACACTTGCAATAGATTTTATGAGCAGAGATTCACAAAATGAAAGCTCGAGAAAGTTTCCCATCTTCAAGGAAGAGCAACGCCATGTGGAAGTAGTAATAGCATCAACGTGAGGTATCCCATCACTCCACATGTTTAAGATTTTCAGTAAAGAATATAAAGATGCAGGATAAGACCTCGTGTAGTTTAGCTAGTTAATTCCATTTATGCACTGAAGCATGTTTTGAACCGTCGTATGTATCGGCGACATTATTTGTTTATGCTTAATGAGTAGCTTTTAACATTTCCAGAGATTTGCCGTTTTTCATTCATACTGTTCGTCTGGATCCTTCAATGTTCAATCCACTTCAACTCTGTTCAAGGGCTGGTTCTCATTCCACCGGACTGCAAGTTCTCTAGCTAAATCTTTGTCCCTTGGAGGTGCTTTAGTTTGTAGAGAAGAAGAAAAAGGTCTTTCCATGTGGTACTATAACTTATTTTTGGTGGCATATGTCACTTGGAACTTTCTGGTTCTGGGTACTCATCAGTTACAATCCTCACAAAGGCAAGTGCTTCTTCAGTTAAGAAAGCATTTAGAATACCCAAATCAGCTACAGAGTTGGGATGATCGCGGCACAGACTTTTGCTATTTATCATCATCCACACAACTAAATGTGACTTGCCAGGACAATTTTGTCACTGAACTCGTAATTATGGGAGATAAGCCAGCCAAGCTCGACAATTTTGCTGGATTTGCAATTCCCAATCAAACATTATCAGACAGTTTCTCTATGGATTCTTATGTTGCTACTCTTGCACGGCTAACTAGCTTGAAAGTCCTCCGACTTGAGGCCCTCGGCATTTGGGGACCGTTGCCTGACAAAATTCATAGGTTGTCTTCACTTGAGCATTTGGATTTGAGTTCAAATTATCTTTTTGGCTCAATCCCTCCCAAGATATCAACAATGGCGAAGCTTCAAACTTTAATTCTAGATCACAATTACTTCAACGATACTGTTCCTCAGTGGTTTGATTCATTATCTAATTTGAAAATTCTAAGTTTGAAGAACAATCAGTTGAAAGGTTCATTTCCATCTTCAGTACAAAGGATTGCTACTCTTACTGATCTTGTGTTGTCTGGCAATAAGATATCAGGCAATGTGCCAAGTCTCAGTACATTAAGCAGCCTGAAGGTGTTGGATTTAAGTGGGAACAACTTAGATTCTGATCTTCCTTCCATGCCAAAAGGATTGGCCATGGCCTTCCTTAGCAAAAACTCTTTCTCAGGTGACATTCCCCATCAATATGGCCAGCTTGGTCAACTCCAACACCTAGATATGTCATTCAATGGACTCACTGGAACTCCTCTCGCTACACTTTTTTCATTAACAAACATCAGTTACTTGAATTTAGCATCGAATATGTTGAGTGGCGTACTTCCAGTCCATCTGAGCTGTGGCAGCAAACTTCAGTTTGTTGACATATCTAATAACAGGTTAACTGGTGACTTGCCTCATTGCTTAAGTTCACTATCGGATGAGAAAGTTGTAAAGATTGGTGGGAATTGCTTATCTGTTGATTTACCCCATCAACATGGGGACTCATTTTGTGTAGAAATTTCTGTGAAAAGGAAACAATCTGGAGGAAAAGCTGTAGGAATATTAGTTGGAATGATTGCTGGTATACTTGTTGCAGTGATGCTTCTAGCGTTTTGCCTTTTCATTCTGTGCAGAAGATTTTGCCCAAGAGGGCTCTCAGAACAGCATCTACTGCAGAAGGGAGTGCAAGATCACTCAGCTGCAGGCTTCTCCTCTGAACAAGATCACTCAGCTGCAGGCTTCTCCTCTGAACTCCTCACCAATGCAAGTATGTCAAGTACACAAACTAGACTTTTGGCAAATAAGCACAAATTTTGGGAACTTGACTTTCAATATGCCATTTTCTTGTACTAACTTCTCTTTTCACTTCAGGATTTGCTTCCCAAGTTGCAAATTTAGGTCCACAAGGTCTCCCACCTTGTCGGTCATTTACTCTAGAAGAGATAAAAGAAGCTACAAACAACTTTGACAGCTCTACCGTGTTGGGGGAAGGTTCTAACGGGAAGGTATTATCTAGAACTTTCAAAATGTTAAACTACATGTTTTCCAATAGAATACTTTGTAGAAAAAACCTTAAACTACTGTTAATCAATGCACGCTGCAAGTTTAACTAGAAATTAGAATGAGAAGGTTATAGGGAAAGAAAACAACAACAAAAATCTTATATCCGAGCATTCTAAATCACGCACTTATCAGAATTTACTCTTTGACATAGAGTTCATAGTACTCTGCTTTTCGATCTGCAATTTTGTGGTTCATATAGGCCAGGAATGTTTTTGCTGACTGCTTATGTTTGGAAATCAATTGCTTGCTGGAGGATCATGTTTTGTAACCTGCTGGTTAAAATGGATTAGTCTCATAAACAACAGAAAATTTGTTGCCAGCGAGTTGCTCGTGTTACATTTACCATTGTTTTGAGATAATTTTCCTTGGAAAACTCCCTAAATGCCATTATTATGGTTTTCCGGTGTTGACATTTTCATGATAATGGGACTCAGAACTAGACTCTTTCTTGTTACTTACGACAGGACTAGTGTTCCTACTGGAAAAGGTTTATTTTTTGCAGTCTGCAGATGTCTAATTATCATCAACTGCATCAATTATCCAGAATCGCAAAAATAAGGGCAGAGTCATAATCCTCACGAAAAATCTGGAAACCTTTTCCTTTTTTTTCTGTTTTTCAGCTTTACAAGGGAAGATTAGAGAATGGAACTCAAGTTACAATAAGGTGCCTCCCCTCATCAAAGAAATTTTCAATTAGGAATCTCAAACTCAGGATGGATTTGCTTGCGAAGCTGCGCCATCCAAACTTGGTTTGCTTGTTGGGGCACTGCATTGATGGTGGACAAAATGATTACAGAGTAAACAAAGTCTTTCTCATATATGAGTATGTCTCAAATGGCAATTTTCGTGCTCATATTCGCGGTAATCTTTCCAACAACCTTCGATCAACTAGCTTTTGCATCCAGTGAAACAACACTGAAGTTACTTTGAAATTTCTTCATTTTATTCTTCTATTAACTCATGGCATTCATGCTAAGTACAGCTATGTATGTGCAGGGGACAATACTGCAAGAGCATTAAATTGGCCAGAGAGATTGGCAGCACTTACCAGTGTTGCCAAGGCTGTGCACTTTCTTCACACTGGAATAATTCCTGGTTTCTTTAACAATAGGTTGAAGACAAACAATATCTTGCTCAATGAGCATGGGATGGCAAAGTTGAGCGATTATGGGTTGTCCATCATATCTGATGAAACAGGAAATTGTGGGGTAAGTCTCGCTGTTTTATCGATCTATCAATGACACTTTCAGGTCTGAAGTTTCTGATGAATTGGATTATTTATATTCAGGAAGATGGGAGTGCTCTTAAATCACTGTAAGTGTCTCACCTTTCATTATGCAGTTGTTACTAACGCTTCAAGTTTGACATATTTAGTTGGCACACAAATAGCTTAATAATTTAACTCATGTTCAGGCAAATGAATGCGTTAGATGATGATGTTTATAGTTTTGGGTTCATACTACTTGAATCAATTGCTGGTCCCATGATGGCTACTAAGAGAGACAAGCTTCTGCTGGATGAACTGGTATGTTTTGGAATCCTTAACTAGAGCAGATTATTTCAGAAGGTTGCCTGAAAATTGCCACATTCAGCTGAAATAGTTACTCATCTTCTTAGCTATTATATCACCTGAAAACATAGTCTTAGAGGTTGAAGGTGCTGATTTTAACTTCTTATGAATTCTAATATCGAGATTTGTGATAATGCAGGCATCCTGCAACACACCAGAAAGCCGTAGAAAATTAGTAGACCCTCTTGTGCTACAAACTAGCTCTCAGGAATCTTTATCAATTGTTATAACTATAGCAACGAAGTGTGTTTGCTTTGAGTCATGGAATCGTCCATCATTCGAGGACATCCTCTGGAACTTGCAGTACGCAGCTCAGGTCCAGGGTACAGCAGACGGTGAACAGAGGAATGATCAGTTTAGTCCATAGCTACTCTTAAATTGTCTGTAACCTGAAAAACATTTTTCACTTTTAGGTAGCTGATATTGCCTGTGTCTAAAGATAAAAATATTCATTTATCTTCCACTTTTCAGCCTTCTAATGGAATTATAACATAATACAAAAGAAAGAAAAGCATTTTCTGCCCAGGGAGAGATTTTTAAGGTGAACTGTAATAAATCAATTTTGTGTTGTTGATTCATTTGCAGTTTTTCTATGTATAGCATTAAAGTTGCCACCTTTATTTATGCTACCATTAAGCTCGGATCTCCCGTAAAACAAAATTGTTAATGTTCTTATCTTTGAATTACTGGACAATAATTTTGGTTAAACGCAAACAATAGAACGAACAATAGAGCTTGTAGCCTGTTCAAGGACCAATTGGAGACAGATCCGCCACCGTCAGAACTCAGAAGGATGTCTGCTAACCTGAGGAGCGAAAAAAAAAAAACGATACTTCTAGTACAGTCATCCACGAGGAGGAGAAGCAGAAGATGGTATGTGCACGACAGGATCTCATATCTCCATATCAGGTCCCATCCCCATAGTAGTCAAATCTTCTGGTCCCTTACTCTGGTCCAAGCCATCCATCTCTGGTCCTTACTCTGGTCCAAGCCAAATGCTCTAGCCTAGAGTTGGGCCAGAGTAAGGAGACCAAAGGATCCATACCCGTCTTACCGACACACACAAGTGTTGAGTGTGAAGCTGCAGTAACAGGGTGTCTCTACGAGGGCAGTGCATGGAGCTTTGAGTAGAAGACAAAGGTTTACGGTGGGCATTGCACCTTTTCGCTTGTGTTGCTACTCAAAAGTAGGGGGCGCCGGTTTTGTTGCAAGTGCTTTGCATGTAACATCATACATGTCTGATTTCTCAAAAAAATAATAATAATAAATGTCTGGTCCGATTTTGTGGGGAGTGGGGCCCACTATGTCAGCATCTCTGATACTATCTCTTATTATCTAAATCGACACGACAGAGTGGACAGCTGGCAAGTCGTTTGGGCATTGTCAGTATCGAAGCTCACTCACTAGCTCCACAGTTCTCACGGCTCAATCACTGAGAGTGATTACCGGCGATTAGTGCCTTCCTCCTCCGATTCTCACTCGCGGTCCACTGAGATCCGCAAGAACTGTACCAGAGCTGAACGAGCGCCAGAAATGGCCGGTATGTCCTCATATTTCGCCACCTTTTGAACTCTAGATCTTGCAATTTGTTTTTTGTTTTTCTGGTTTTGTTAGATAACCTTATTAGGAATTTAGAATGATAATCGTTCTATTGTCTGTAATTGATAAAAATTGCATTTGGCGGTACTTAGGCAAGGAATCTTTGAGTGGATCTAGTTCGAATTTGTGGTTGGCTTCTAATCCCAGCAAGAGATGGGCCGAGGTTTTCTTCCTTTGCTATACTCCGTTTTGGCTCTCTCTATGTTTGGGCATTGTTGTTCCTTACAAGCTCTACGAGGTAATCAAACCATTGTTTTGCGTTTAGCTGATAAAAAAATTTGATCTAGAATTATTGTTCGAGTAATAATGCCAATCAGTCTATATATGATCTATTTGCTTGGATTTTTGGTGTTTGCTTCTTTAATGTCTAGTTTTATGTCTTTGGTTGACTTGACTGGAACAATTAAATGGTCCACTTGTAGTTTTGATGATTTAGTTCGTTAAAATGCTGCCGACGGTGTCTCAGGGAAATGGGATTGTATGATGTTGTAGAATTAGCAAAACAAGTCGGGGCTTGGATTTATCTTCTACGAAACAGGATCTGCTGATCTTTCATCTACGCATTCTTTTGTCAAATGTTGGGAATTTTCTCAAGAGTATATAGAAATTGTGAATGAGGAATTTCCGGTCTCTGATTTACTTTCATTCTCTCTGAACATACACATGTGCACAGTGCACAATCACATTTGCAATACATAACTTTGTTCTGAACACATCTTTATTGAAAATTTACAGAGGTTTACAGAACTGGAATACTTCCTGCTGGCTTTAGTTTCGGCAGCTCCTTCATTCTTAATACCTGCTTTGTGGGTTGGAAAGGTTAGGTTCTTCATTATGCTATATAATCTTTTTATTTATTTCTGGGAAATTTTTGTACTCTTTCCTAAATTTTCCCTTGTATGTCCTTGTTTCTTTTTGTGTTTAATTATTCTTGCTGTTTTTTTTAATAATTTCCTTTGGATTTTTTACAGGCTGATAGAAGCTTGTCCTGGAAAGATCGCTATTGGGTTAAGGCAAGTGCTTTTCCCTTACATCATTGTGCAAAGAGGTTGTCCAGCCATCCAGAATATTGGTCTTGCATCCTTTGACTGATACTTGATGTGGCTATACCTATTAAGCTATTCGGAAGTGTCATACCTTGTTTTGTTAGATTAGCATTTGGGTGGTTCTAACATTTCCATAAGCTTACATTTAATAGTTTGCAATCATTAGCACTCATGTTCTACTTATTTGTCAAATTGGTAATCTTCCAGTTTCTGGATAACATTAAGGTTATTATAAAGGTTGCAAAAATGGATAGGAAATTGGATGACACATTGTTATGCTACTTTTCTTCTCGTCGATTTTGAATTGGTTGTTAAGAATATTAATTTCTTACGAATTGGTTGTTGTGAATATTAGTTTCTGAACACGTTTATTAGATATTAGGAAATTTCATTTTTAAGAAAAAAGAAATATAAGTTCTTAGCCTGAACTGTGAATTTTCTTTGTGGCAGGCCAGTCTATGGATAATCATTTTTAGCTATGTTGGAAATTACTTTTGGACTCACTATTTCTTCTCAGTTCTGGGGGCTTCTTACACATTTCCATCTTGGAAGATGAACAATGTGAGCTACAAAGCATGAAAGTTTTATTAACCCAGTCGAGCTACTTTGAACTCACTTCATTTAATTGTCATTTGTAGGTGCCACATACAACTTTCCTAATGACACATGTTTGCTTCCTGTTCTACCATGTCTCCTCAAACATGACACTACGAAGATTACGGCATACCATTTCTCACTTGCCGGATAAAATTCGGTGGGCTACTGAGGCAGCTTGGATTTTGGCCCTCGCGTACTTCATTGCATACCTGGAGACAATAGCCATAGCTAATGTATGTGGTAACATGTACATGTCTGTTAACCTTATCACTGCTTGACCCATATATGGATTGACCATTGGGCATGACGTTTGGAACATTTACAGTTCCCTTACTATGACTTTGTGGACCGCGATGCCATGTACCAAATTGGGTGCTTATTTTATGCCATATACTTCCTTGTGAGCTTCCCAATGTTTCTGAGGTAAGTACGAAACCCACCAGTAATTTGCTTGTTTCCGAAACAGATCTTGCATTGCGAACCTGCAGTCGTATGTTTGTTGTTATCAGAGTGTTCCAACTCTTGTATTGGGATTTGTTGTGTGCAGGATTGATGAGAAAGCTAGCGACTCATGGGACTTGCCAAGAGTGGCTATTGACGCTCTAGGTGCTGCCATGCTAGTTACTATAATACTTGATTTGTGGCGCATCTTTCTGGGCCCTATTGTTCCTCTTCCAACTGGGAAAGAATGTGTGCAGCCAGGTCTGGTCTGGTTTCCTGGACACGCCAAATGATCTTTTTTGACAACTTCATTGCAGAATGGTGACCTGATTCGAGTTTAAGTTGGTAGAGCAAGAACCAGCTGAGAGAGCTTTTCATTGACATTGTAACGACAACGCTAGATGTTCTTTCTATTAGATCCCTGTTTTGTTCTTTCTGAGATTTTAACGGCGGCATTCCACTGATCAAGCAGTCTTTAAAGTGCTTTTTCCTTAAGTGGCTCTGATCGTTTCAGACTGTAACTAGACTTCACCAAAGAGAGTGTTATCTAGTATCTGGCCTAGGCACGAAACCTATGATAAAAGTATGACATTAGAAAATTAAGGCACAATAAGAAACAGATTGGTGGACTTAAAATACTATAAATAGGTTTCTATTGAGTGTCTGTTTCACAGTGACATATGTAGGCATGTTAATTTGGGTCCGGTTTAGTCCAATTTTGGCCCGAATTGATCGGGCTATTGGCAGGCTATGGGCTAAAAGTGGTTGGCCCAATCATAATTTAAAAAACAACATCATTTTTTACGTTTAAAAAACAAGGTGGGCTGGGTTCGTCGATGGGCTATGGGTCGGTCAGCTCATGGTCGAGTCAGGTCATAAGCCAACCAGTCCCAACCTCTAGGGTCACAGGCCACTTAGCCTGTGGTCAGGGCAGGCCGGGCCAATAGCAGTCGGGGCATCAACATCCCTAGATTTATGTGACAATTTTAAGTAGCGTTTTGCCTGAATTAATGGCTGTTAGATTGCATTGCAACATAAATATATAGTCAGCTGTACAAAGTTGCTAAATTGAACTTCAAATCCTATAATATTTGTACCACAATTATAATTTACTTAGAAATACGTTAGGATTCACAAACAAGTTTTTAAATACATATAATATATTACCATCCTCTTATTGATAGTTACATAAGATTCATACACTAGTTTTCTAATCATATTTTAGGCCTAAATAAAATAGAATTTCCTGTTAATTTTTCTTTTCATTTTAATAATTATTATTTATAATTTTTAATATTCTTGAAGTATCATGTAAATTCTTATATCATATTCAATTAATTTTAATATCATATGACATTTTTTCTTTAAACTATGAAGGGCCATACCCATAGGCATAAAAGTATTACAACCCATATATCCAATGACTTAAAAGATTAGAATATTTGTATAAATAAGTTTCTATTAAGTAATAATTTTATAATGATATGCGTTACAATTTTTTGAAAGTCTTTCACTTGAATTAATATTTGTTAAAATAAATATATTATTATAATTCTAAAGTAGCACTATAAAGTTGCTAATTGAACTTCAAACATTATAATATCTTGTGCAAAAATTGTGAATCGACTTCGAATTATATTAAGATTCATATATACGAGATCATTATATTTGACTTTATTTTTTAAATATATTTTGTATAATATTATTTAATTATCATATTATTTAATTTATTATTATTTCTCGTTTATTTTTATTAAAATTAATATGATATTAAAATTTTATACTTTGTCTTAGATTTCCAGAAGCACGAAAAGCTAATAGAATATAAAAATGAAGTTAAGGAAAATAGAAAATAGGATAGCTGCTAATTTTTAAAATGTAAATATTAAAATAATATAAGATAAATTTATAAAGTATTCAACGCCTTTTACCTAAATTTTAATATTACAATAGATAGACATCCAAACTATTGTCCTAGTATGTAATGCCTTAATGTTCAATCCCTAAGTACTAATTATGGAATCGCGTAAGTATTGACAAGCTTTGATCAATGTTCGACACTCGAGAGGACATAACAAGACAAAAACTTAAGAATAGGCAAAGAAAATGAGCATTGTCAATAAGTTGACATGTATTGGTGTACTTTGGTATAAATCTTCAACGAGATGCAAAATTCATGTGAGACCAAAAGATAGTTTAAGATGGACCTTTGTTGAAGGATAGTTAGATCATAATCATGAGAGAGACCTATGAGAACTTTAAGGACTTAAT